>ARYC01001480.1:0-87064 GCA_000711775.1 Oxytricha trifallax | reverse complement strand
AGATTTAAAGGATTAAAACTTTTGAATGCTAAGACTGCTAAAGTTTTTCTCTACTGATTCCAGTTTGAAGAGACATATGAAAGAGGTTCACTCTGGGAAAGCTAAGGTGTATTTTAAGCATGATAAGGTCGATGGCAGGTACTAGTGCACGACTTGTGAGAAGTCTTATACTCACTCAGCTAAAGTTAAGAAACATATGCAGAAGCATCACCTAAGTGAGTTCTTGATTTAAGATAAAGAGACTTAGAAATTAGTGCCCGCTAAAAGAAAATCTAATAATCTTGAGACTTAAAAAGAACAACAGGAGAAGCTCAAGAGGCAGAAGCGAATAGAATTAATGAATCAACCTGCTGGTGAAGTCTTTTTAGCATGCTTTTAAGAGATAGCCATGTATATTCCTGCACTAAATGCAGTAGACCTTAGCAGTTGTATTGAAAACTACTTACATATAAACGTACCTGCTAAAGCAAAACTCATAGTGGTTGATGACTATGCCTACAAGGTATATCCTTTCAGCTATCTCCTTAAAACCGAGCAGTATCAAAATGAGTTTGCTAACGAATATATTGTACTTAGAGAGGCATAGAAAAAAGATTGCAACAATTTGCTCAAGCTAGATGGTGTTATTTTAGGGTTTGGTTTCATCGCACTAAGGCTAAAAAAGTTTGAAATGACTCTCCGAGATTATCTATATTAAAACAGATACCCAGATGACTTGAATGATATTCTATCTAATATGGTAAAGGGTGTTTAGGAACTTCACGAGCTTGGATACGTTCATAGAGATTTGAAGCCTGAAAATGTTATGCTAAACCTTTGCCCTTTAGAAGTAGTTGTAATCGATTTTAATAGAGCCTTAAGATAAGAGATTGTAACCTTAGCAAAGGTTCTTGGTACTCCAGGTTACTTCCCAATCAGAGAGACATGGACTAATGCCTCTATTTAGTGGGATGTTTGGGCAGTAGCTGCAATAATTTTAGAGTGCGATATGGAAAGCATGACTTACATTAATACAAAATATGAAAAATAATAAATAAATCTAGCTGAGAAGCACATAAAACAAGATGATGTATGCTAAGAAATAAAGAAGATTGTAGAGAAGATAATAGTAAGAGCTCCAGCATTTCCAAGACAATCCTTAGACGATATGCTCGAACCACTAAAGAAAGCGAGATTCAAGAGATACAACAAAGACAAGCAAGTAAAATTCGTGTGATATAATTAAACTAATACTCATTAAATACAAATTAAAGTCTAAATAAACTTGCGTTTTCTCTACTAACCCTAATAAAACCCCAACTTTACCCTACTAATCAAAGCACTTATAAACCTCATTAAGGGGTTTTGGGGTTTTGAATGATCATTTATATGTTGCTGGGAAAGTGAGAGAGTTCTTGTCTATGTTTAATTTTATATTATAAATCCATTTTTAGACGACTGTGGAAATAAAAAAGGTCGTTTATTTGTACTTATCGAATTTAAGTTTCTGAAACATTTGATTTTCTCCAGACTCTTTGAATAATTTAATTATAAATACATCATCTGGTGTGGGAAAATAACTTTTATCGATAGCAAGGAACATCATTGCGACTAAAGAATATTTATAGTCATTCATTGCATATAGTAATATTTGCAAGTAAGCGAAACTTAAAAGTTTTATTTTGTTTTTTATTGATCTCTCTTTGAATGTCTTGACATCTATAAAATAATAGTTCAGCATATTCGGAGGCGAATGATACAGTAGGGTATATATCAGAAAAATACTCATTATCAATCAAAGAATGAGAATCGTAGAGAGTGATAATGGGATCTGAACGATAATGAGAGACAAAAATGGTACCAACTCAGGAATCATTCAATATTTTTAAGTTATCAAAGATGACTCTGCCTTGCTCAACACCTTTAATATTTTAATAAACCTATAAGCCAACTTATATTTTAGATAGCATACATTTAAGGTAATTTGATTTCATTAAGAAGAAATAATTTTTAAATATGTAAGATTTTATGTAAAACTATCATTATCAATGAATTGAAAGTGTTTTTAGTATAAGTGTTGCTTGATAAGTTTAATAAAATTGAAGTTATCATCAAGTAAAAGCATATTAGCTGCATTCTTAGCAACATCTGAGCCACTTCCCATAGCAATACCAATGTTAGCTTTCTTAATTCCAGGAGAATCGTTCACATCATCTCCAGTAACTGCGACAACGAGACCAGCTTTTTGACAAGCATCCACAATCAGAACTTATAATATTAGCTAAAATAGAACAATTTGAGTAAATTTAATTGATTAATCAACTTTATACATTTCTTTCTTATTATATTAATTTTATTATATTTTAGGTACTCTATCGCAAAACAGCTATAATGCAATAGAGTACCTAAGAATATAATAAAATTAATATAATAAGAAAGAAATGTAAAAAGTTGATTAATCAATTAAATTTACTCAAATTTTTCTATTTTAGCTATATGACTAAACTTGTAATGTTATGTTTTATCAAGAATCTACCTTTTTCAGGATCAAGATCGTCTAGTTTTTCTTCTTGTTAATGCTTCTCAGCAAATTATTAAAACGATAGCTCTTGATTTATCCCAGGCTTCATCTGGACTAAGTCCTTCTTCTTTCATTAAGTAATGATAATCAAGCTTTGGATCTGTGATGATGTTAACTTTGTGTGGGATAAATATTAGCTCAATTGAATAGCAGCTGCGGTGGGAGCTTGATCTCCAATAACCATAATATAACTTTAATACCAGCTTGTCTGCATATCAAGACTGACATATCAACCTTGGGTCTTGGGGATCATTGAGTGAAACTAAACCAACAAGAGTAAGATTGAACATGGGGAGCCAACCCTTAATTGAATCATCTCTCTCAGAAACTTCCTTCCATTTCTTCCATCCCTTCACATCAAATTGATAAACTTATATAATATTTATTATTTAACTAATTCATCATTGGCATCATTCACAAGTGCACTATTCTTTAATATTGCTGCATCTGCAAAGAATTCTCTATTAAACCAGTATTTTGTATTTATTTATAGTTTTTTTAAAAAATTATAATCTTAGGGGTGGGAGAAGTTTACTGTCAAGTCTTATGATAAAAATTTAAAATAGGGAAGTTAATTGGCAAGTAAATTTGTCCTAAATATTATTATTCGTTAATCATCCTCTTTAACAACAACAAAAAATAATTTTAGTAATCCTTATATGGGATCTCTATAATATCTATCCTATATCTTTTGATTTTCATTTTAATTTTATTGAACATTTATTTTTCTTTTCCAAATGAATTTCGATTTAAATTAAAATGAGTAACTTTTATAAAATTCCTACATATATTCCTTTTCTTAATTCAAGTATAGTATTAGATAACAAATTAACCTTAAAATTTGGAATTTCTAAAAGATATTTAATATATTCCTAAACTATAAAATTTTTAAAATAAATTAATCCAAAATTATATGTAGAATTTATTAAATTTAAAATTAAAATTTTACTTGGATAACTCACTACGTAAAAAGGGAGCTCCGAATAACAATTCTTCACAAATAAATAAATAATTAATAAAATAAATATTAAATATTTTATTTAATAATATTTAGAAGTATCAATCCATCACTGGGTGATTTAGGATCCTTAAATAATTGTATCGTATTTAAAATAAAATTTAAAATATAAAACTGGAGATAGAACTGTCACAAAAAAAATTAATTTTAAAATTAACTAGATACTTCTATTTATTTATATTTTTATTGGTTAAATCGCCAACTTGGTTATTATAATTTGATTTGATTTCACTTGGTATCCTCTTCTTCGTTCTATTTTAATAATCTACTAATTTGAATGGATAAGCGGGAGTCTTAGAATAGATTTAAGGTTCGAGTGTGTATCTAAAATAATTAACAAAAGTTTTTAAATTCATTTAAATAATTGATATTATTAATATGTATCTAGCGAAAGCGAGAACTCTTTCTCCGAGTTTAATATTGATTTAATTGTAATTACTCTTGCATTATCATCAAATGGGATTTCTTGTCCGTTAATTAAAATCTTGCTTTGTAAAAATCAATAGAATTCTCTCTGGTGCACCTTTCATTACAAGTATCATTCCATCAAATTCAATCAATTTTTAGAAATTAAAGTAAGTTAATTTTATAAAAGGAAGGATTAAGAAAAGTCTCTAAAAAATATTTCATCTCAAAGGATTTATTGTATTCTATTTTTTTTTACTCTTAATTATGTTGAAAGAAGGTTCCTCAATTTTTAAGTTTATATATAAAATACTTTTTATAATGAATCTTAACTTGTGAATTTTCTCTCGCAGTTTAATAGCTTATTTCATATCATATTAAACAATTTATAAGTCTTAGAAGAAATTATCTTTTAAGAAAATATTACGGAGCAAACTTTTGAATTTCATTACAAAGATATTCAATTTTCTGTTGTCTCAGTATAATTAAAATCTAATCTAGCTATAAATTAAAAATAAATCTTAAAATAAGGTGTCATAAGAGTAAATAAACTATAATTTGATATAATTATTTTTTATGATTAAATCCTTAACTTTTTCATTCATATCTCTAACGTACATGTTGAATTTGATTTCTGATAAAAAACAATAATTACATATTTTTTTATTTTAAACCAATATATTTTTCAATAAAATGGAATGAGTGTTTCAGTTGGCTTTCCATCTTATTCAAAAATGAAGACTGGGTACTTTCTTCTGTATTAAATATATTAAATAGTATTGTTCAAGATCCCAGATTGGTTGGAGGAACTTAATAAGACCTGACTCTGATGCATCACCCTTTGTCTTTTTGTTTTTGATGGTTTGTTCTTCTTCAGCAGCTAAAAGTGCTTCAGTGGATTCTCTCTTTTCTTCTTCGGTGAGAACGTGATTCTTGTAAGCATCAGGTATCTTTTCATTCTTAATAGCAATATACTTCTTCATCTCCTCGGTGGTTGGCATGTAAGAGAATTATAAATATTTAAATAAAAGTTGAATTCTAATAATTAAATAATACTAATATTGAATGTGGTTTTGGTACCTAAAGCGACATATTGCATAAGTTATTAGAAACTATGGTTTTCAATATCGTATCCAGGTTAGGCATCTGAATTAATTTTATTGAAATTAAGTTGGTTGAAGGGTCAAGTAATAAAACAAAATATAAACTATCATCTTGTTTTGAGTAAGAGTACCAGTCTTGTCATTTATATATGTCAAATTGATCCAAGTGTTTCGACTGATTCCAATTTTTAACAAGCACCATTTTCTGTGCAATTTTCTTGGCAATTAGAGCAAAGCACACAGTCACAGTAACCAATAGTCCCTCTGGTACATTAGCCACAATAATACCTATCATAAAATTAACTAGTATTTTCTAATAAGGTAAAATTTTTTGAGAATAAATGAATTCTTTGATTAATATAGAATGTTGATTAATTAAGTTTTATATAAGTCTTAAAAAATAAGCAAAAAGTGAATATAAGGGAAAATATAAGCAGAGTATAATACAAATATTTTAGAAAGTTATTGCTCAAATATAACAAGATATTCTGAGTCAATAAATGAGCGCATGAGAGCTAAATATGTGCGCTCATGCGCTCATTTAATTAAATTTCAGTCCATATCAAAGGACATTAGTCTTAATTCTGATTCTTAAAAGAGAATCCACTCTCTGCTTTAAAGCCCTATTTTTAATAATTTATTATAGAAATATATTAATTTTAATATTGATAAAATACATAAAAATAGGAAATTGTAGAACTTTTGAAATACAGAGAAATAAACCCCAAATATAACTGGCATGATTTTAATATATTCCTAAATTTAATTTAATAAACTAATTTAAAAAAACAGATTGATTGAATTAGTACATTAATTTATTAGTTTACAGAATACTGTAGAAAAGTACTATTTATTATGATCCAAATAATCCAATGAACCAATGTACTAAAGTGCAGATATACGCTAAGAGAGAGAGTATTATTAGTGCTTAAATGTACCAAAGTGATCCAATAAACCAATGTACAAACTAGATCAATCGGTTTTTTTATTTGGTTCACTG
Organism: Oxytricha trifallax; assembly: GCA_000711775.1. Lineage (NCBI taxonomy): Eukaryota > Ciliophora > Spirotrichea > Sporadotrichida > Oxytrichidae > Oxytricha > Oxytricha trifallax. The sequence continues at coordinate 80,978 of ARYC01001480.1, read as the reverse complement.
AGTGGCCGGATGTGTAGATAGTTAGGCGTATTTACTTAAGCATTATCCGTAAATTATATATATATATTTAAAGTTTAAAATGACGGGAGAAATCAAACAGCGCGGATGCTAAGTATTCATCACTTCCAATAGCCTACCATTTGACAGAATACCGATGACTGATATGGAGGCTTTCCTCACCGGAGTTACGCTGATCTGGCTACACAAGAACATTCGAGAGGTAGGGAAGCCATTCCCATCCGGCACAGCTCAGTGCGCTCAATGTTTCCTCAAGAGGCTCTAGATCGACTGTGATGTGCCAGGAGAACCCGGATAGACAAGCGGAGATACAGCAATAGACAACGGAGAGGGTGGAGACGGCACTCATTGAGAGACACGAGCATCATTCTATATTTCTGCAGATTAATTTACGGATAATGCTTAAGTAAATACGCCTAACTATCTACACATCCGGCCACTCAGTGAACCAAATAAAAAAACCGATTAATCTAGTTTGTACATTGGTTTATTGGTTTATTGAATCACTTTGGTACATTTAAGCACTAATAATACTCTCTCTTTGCGTATCCGTACTTTAGTACATTGGTTCATTGGATTATTTGGATCATTATAAATAGTACTTTTCTACAGTATTCTGTAAACTAATAAACTAATGTACTAATTCAATCAATCTGTTTTTTTAAAAATAGTTTATTAAATTAAATTTAGGATAATATCAAAATCATGCCAGTTATATTTGGGGTTTATTTCTCTGTATTTCAAAAGTTCTACAATTTCCTATTTTTATGTATTTTATCAATATTAAAATTAATATATTTCAATTATAAATAATTAAAAATAGGGCTTTAAAGCAGAGAGTGGATTCTCTTTTAAGAATCAGAATTAAGACTAATGTCCTTTGATATGGACTGAAATTTAATTAAATGAGCGCATGAGCGCACATATTTAGCTCTCATGCGCTCATTTATTGACTCAGAATATCTTGTTATATTTGAGCAATAACTTTCTAAAATATTTGTATTATACTCTGCTTATATTTTCCCTTATATTCACTTTTTGCTTATTTTTTAAGACTTATATAAAACTTAATTAATCAACATTCTATATTAATCAAAGAATTCATTTATTCTCAAAAAATTCTACCTTACTAGTCTTATTATTTTTTATTTCTTTTGAGCTATCGTTATTCATGGTGATACTCTTGCTGAGAATAATTGAGTATTCTTGATTAAGTGGATTTCAAAGCCAGAAATTGTGTTCGCAAGAACTACTCCTTCCCAAAAACTTCTGATTTACAATCATTAAGAATAACTTCAATTCTATCAAAACCAAAACCCTTACTATTTTAAGTTTTTGATTGATGAGGGTAATGTTGGGGATTAGGGTTTCTTTTTGATTTGTTTCTTTTGTTGTTAGATTTAATGTAATTCATTGTTTTCATGGTTGAGATCTTTGATATTTTATTTTTTATCATCACTACATCTACATTAATGCTATGTAGAAATGATTTCATTACGAAGATTTTAATGATAGTACATTAATTGTTTGCTTTGCTTAATTAATTAGAAAAGCTAATTTTATGAAGGAATTTTCTTTTAATTCTTAGGAACTCCATTTTTTAAATGTTTTGGTGCCAACTTAGAAATAATTCATGTTAGTACTGGTACCAATTAGGTTTTAAACCATTTTAGAACTTTTCCATCAAAACCTCATTAGTTTAAAACTAGGTACTAATTAAGTTTTGGTACTAATAAATTGGTACCAATTAAAATTAAACAAATTTAGTACAGGTACTAATTAAATTAATACAAATTTAGTACTAGTTTAATGGAATTTAATTGGTTAAAATTGATATCTATCTCTGAAATTTTATACAGATTTTGCAAACTTTCTCCATTTCTCATTACACGGTTGACCTCCTATAAGATACCCATATGTGATATGTGTCATAAAATTAATAGAAACTATAATTACAAAATTTAAAGATTGATATAAATTTATAATACTTCTGGAACTAAATCATTGCATGATTATGGATATCAATCACCTTAAAATCACTCATTTTATGCATATTTTTCATTTCACTTTTACTAATGTTTCCAAACTTGTTTCTATTGGACGAAAATACGATGATAAAGAACACTTGCTAAAAGAAATGAATATGTTGAATTAATTTTAAAAATATCTTTTTGTGAAAACTTAAAAAATATTTGTGATTAAATGCCAAATTTTTAAAAAGATGCAATCATCTAAATTTATAAAAACGATCAGTAAAAGTAATAACTTATGAAAAAAATGTAAAAGAGATAAAATTGTCTCTCAAACTTATTTTTTTCAAATAAAAATGCTATAACATGTATATAAATATGAAAACATACAAGTTTTGCATTAAAATGATGATCATATTAAATTTTCAAAATTTCATAACTAGAGTAAATATATGCTCTCTCGCTCAAATAAACCCTAATCCTCAACATTACCCTCATCAATCAAAACACATATAAAACTCATTAAGGGGTTTTGGGGTTTTGGGGTTTTGATTGTGAATGGTTTTCATGTTAAAGTAATTTAACTTAAGGAAATCAATTTGATATACTCTCTCATCTAACATTAAAAACCAAAATAAGCATATTTTATTTGTAAGAAAGCTATTAATTTTATATTTAGTAGAAATTTTCTTTTCTATGTATTTTTCCATATAAGTCTAAATTTAAAATTTTACCTATGAAATAGAATTTAACTTGCTATTTTTTAAAAGCATTTTAACAAATCAAATTTTCATTTTTTGTAAAAATTCCTTATTATTATATTTCTATGTAGATTATTATCTTGAAAATGTTTATTATATTTAAATTTACTCTTATTATTTAATTTTATTTTTTAGAAAATAATATACACTGATATTTATAAATATCTGTGGGTTATTCCTGATTATAATATAAAATTCTTATTCTTTGCGTTGATATTTAAACTGATATGCTAATTATATATATATATAAAACAGCCGAGCTTGATCTCATGGAGAGAATGCCAAATAATAATGTCGATCATTTAGTCAATGCAAAACTGCATAATAAATTAATTTTATGCAAACTGGAATTTTCCAATTTTGTATTATGATTATTATTTAATTTATTAATTATGAGATTTAATCGAAATATATCAATTATTCTTCAAGTAACTTGTAATGACAAATTAATTTAGCATACAGTTTAAATCTAAAAAAATACACATTTAATTAGGAATTTATTATTTATTTTATAATTATGTATATTTGAAAATTTTTATATTAATTTATTATATTTTATAGACAAATAAATAAACCTTACTCCAATATTGCTAAAATAGATAAAAATAGGAAATTTGAGAAATACAAATAAATCAATTATATATTAGTAATCTTAACTGCCACTAAAGACAAAAGGCATTAAACATATTTTGATTTAGTTTACTCGCCGTTATGTTTATAAGTGCCCAGGTTACTAGTATTACCGGTTAGTGTTACTGTGATTTGCGGAAAAAAGACATTTGACACATTTTGCAGAGGAAATTATAAGATCTCCTGTGTATTATAGAGGATTTGGCGGATTTGGCACATTTGGCAGGAGATTTAGAGAGAAATCAGTTTTAGAGATTTAATTGATTAATGTTATTAATAAAAGATTAATTTAATATATTATTTAATTAAAAACTAAAATTTGGCACATTTGGCTCATTTGGCGCATTTGGCACCAGTCAAATAGGGCAAAGTGATTATTTTAAATGTGATTTGTAATATATTAATATTGATAACTATTAAAGAATCAGAAGCAGTAATGGCGCTGAAATATACCAAGAGTGGTCCAGATATTCAATACATTGCAATTTACAAGCTTGTACCATTCTTTATTAGAGATAGATTAACAACGTAAGATTCCTTTTTGATTTTTATTCTTATATAGTTTAACAAAGGAAGGATTAGGTGTATCAAGAATATTCGCATTCATGCAAGCAGATTTAGATCCTAATGATTTCTTCGTTGCATATAGTTCTAGAGAATATCTCAGTGAAGACTACAGCTAACTTGTTTTCAATCAATTTATAACCACTGGTATGACTGACAACATCTGTACTCAAACCATTCAAGAACTGAGTTCTGTTTACAATACTAACACAATCACTGTTACATTAGATATCTCCGATTTCAATTACAAAAACTACTATTATGATCAATTCCTCCCATAAGTAATCGGTTTTTGCTTCGAGCAAAAGTATCAATATGAAGATTTCAACTTTGTTCAAGCTACAGGAGTCAAATTCCAAGGCCAAGCTTGTAAATTGCAATGTATTGAAATCTGGACCACTCTTGGTATATTTCTGCGCCATTACTGCTTCTGATTCTTTTAATAATTATCAATATTAATATATTACTAATCACATTTAAAATAATCACTTTGCCCTATTTGACTCGTGCCAAATGAGCCAAATGTGCCAAATGTGTCAAATTTTAGTTTAATTAAATAATAAATTAAATTTAATCTTTTATTAATAAAATTAATCAATTAAATCTCTCAAACTGATTTCTCTCTAAATCTCCTGCCAAATGTGTCAAATCCGCCAAATCCTCTATAATACACGGGAGATCTTATAATTTCCTCTGCCAAATGTGTCAAATGTCTTTTTTCCGCAAATCACAGTAACACTAACCGGTAATACTAGTAACCTGGGCACTTATAAACATAACGGCGAGTAAACTGAATCAAAATATTTTAATGCCTTTTGTCTTTAGTGGCAGTTAAGATTACTAATATATAATTGATTTATTTGTATTTCTCAAATTTCCTATTTTTATCTATTTTAGCAATAATAATAACTATAAATGACTTGGAATCAGACCAGTCACATTATTTATTTTTAAATGTTGGATTTTTGTTCATTAAAATTTATTTAATAATTAATCTTTTTTTATTATAAAATAATTTATATTGATTGAAAATCACAACTACTTTATAATTTGTAATAAAATTAATAATTTCGTAATAATTATAAATTAAAAAATTACAAAAAATCGCATTATATAGAAATAAGATTTAATTTCATATGGTTCATTTTGAATAATAATAATATATTTATCATTAATTGCTTCCAATGATGTCTATGATCCAAATCATCTAAACTTTGGTAACTCTCAATACGGATATGATAAAACATCCATTTTCTGGGATGACAGCATTCATAAACAAATTTTAATTTACTATAGCATTTAAAATATAGAGTTCCCTTTCAAATACGGAATTTATTTAGTTCCAGATTTGAGAGAGTTTTCAGATCTCTCTACAGATCGGTGAAAAAATCTAAATTTAATTTAGGAGCCATGAAATTCTAAATTTTTTTTCTAGATTTAGATATTTGACAATTTCATAGATCTGAGACTTACTAAAATTAAATATATTTAATGGTATTCATTAAATTAGTATCGAAAATTTTAATCTAATTAATTTTCTTTGAATTTATTACAATTAACATGCTCAACATAAATTACTTTAATTTCTTATCATGTTATTGCTTTGATCTTTTGTTATTTTCCATATAACGCAGCATTTAATTAAGTAGATAAAATTTTCAGTGAGAAAAAAGTTTTCTGCCCATGAAAGGTTATTCCTGCCCAATACTTAAAAATATGTAATTAAAATTAATTTGTAAAATTTTTCCACGAAACTGAAAATCAAATAAATGTCTTTTTTTTATATAGATTTAATTACTTTTATGAAAATTTATTTTAAAACAAAATTATTAACTTAAATAAAAGCAATTGCTTATAAAATTAAAAACAATAATTTCATCTATTTATAAGTAAATATCCATAAAAAGTTTAAAAGTTTTATAATATTTGTGTTTGGAACATTCTTATATATTTATAATTACTGTTTTAAATATAAATGTTTCGCAGATCTGAAATTCAAATTATCTATTTTGAGGGAGGTAGTCAAAATGTTTTATTTTTATTGACTGAATCCTATGTGGACATAAGATTGTTTTACAGTCACAGAAGAGCAGCAGAATGGTCTCAATGCAAATGGGATCCTAATGATGAGGATATTCCCAGATATACTTATAATTAAATACTTAAATCTGTTACACTACTGAAGTACGGACAAGGAACCTTACTCTCTTAATAAATGGATCAATCTTTTGATCTGCAAGACAAGAAGAGTAATAAAATTAGACAAAAAATTGGCAATATGCAAGCAAACTACTCACTTCTTTTTGAAACTTTAATAAGTGGTATTTTTACACATGAATTACAAATAGTTAAAGTCAGATACACAGGTTGGATTGCTAGAAACACTTACTTTTATTATATAATTAATATAAATCTACTTCTTCAATCATAGTCTCTTATCAAATCATCATTATTACTTTTTAAGAATATTTCTGGGTTATTTATGTTATATTTCTATGATTAATCTTAAATTAAAAAGGAAGTTATGTTCAGCCAATTGAAGTTAGCCTTGGTACATGAGCTGTTACCTACAGTCATTTCGGTATTCCCGCTATGTCTTTCTACATGATTATCTTCTTCTATGATGAAACAAGAAAGGTCTACTTAAGATAGGGTATTGACAAGACACAAAAAGGGTTTAAATAAATCATGGCTAAACACTTACTTGTCAAATTCATAATGGGAATTATTATAATAATTTAATCTTTTAGTATTTAAATTAATAATATTTGCTTTATCTTCTGGTAATCTTAGCAGTCTAAGAAAAGATATCATTTTATAAATATATAACTATTAATCAATTGTTTAGTTTTAATAAGGACAACATTAGCTGGAATGTTCTCTTCATTAAAATCCCATTTAATTTATATATTCTTTTTTATTTAAAACATTTTAAATTATATTGGGCAATCTCAAAATATTTATTTGCTTGGTAAAATTTTGTTCATGCTAAAAAACTATTTAGATATTATTATTTTAAGAATTCATTTACATTTTTATATTTAATGAAAAGAGAGCAGATAAAAAGCAATTTTTTATCTGACAATAAGTCATTTATTAATTCAAACTTTACTTTGGCTAAAAATAAATTTAATGATATATAAAATTTAACTTTTAAATTTTTTTTTATATAAGATTAGAATAGAGAATAATTATATTACATAAGTTCCTGTGCTCAATTTTAAAGAAAATAAAAGCAATAATTAGTAATCTAAGATTATAATGATTATTGAGTTTATATTGTTGATTTCAACAATATCTCTTGGAACCAATTCATCAGCGTTGATCTCCAATTATTTTATATATTTGTATTTAAGTGGATGAAGTTTTTGAATTAAGCCATAAGCGCAGCTTAATCATATTAAAGTAAAATGAAATGAAGCAAAGAAGGGCTCCAGCTCATAGTAAATAGTTGAAAAATCTCTATAAAATTAATTATAGAAGGAATTCAAGATACCAAGGTAGTCCCTTCTTCTTCTCAGACAACTAATTATTATAGACAACAGTCTTAAGTTGCTTGGCTAGGTCCTCTTGATCAATAATTTGATCAGTCAAAATAAAATAAATTAAAAATAAAAGAGACTAGCACATACCCATTCATTTTATTGGATTAATTTATAAATGTTTATATTTTTGATTGTCTAATTTTTTCGGTTGAAGACACAGCATTGGTTGGCCATACCTCCTTGTTTTTCTTTCCCTTTTTGCCCTTTTTATCTTCGGAAATCTTGTCAAGCGTTGCCACCTAGAGTAGCTCTTGACGCTGATATTCTTGACTATAAATATTATGTTGGGATATCCAAACTTTAAATATGGGTATTTATAATATCATGCTAATTTATCTATAAATTTTACAATATATATATATATCAAAGTTTTATATTATCACAACTATTTCTCATAATAATTACCGTATAAACAAAATTCTTTCATTGGAATCAACTTAGATCAATATATATTTAGGTATTAAATTCCAATTATAAAAATGATTAATTTAATATTACTTAAAAAAGACAAAAATATATATTTAAAATTAAAAATTATTTTCTCTAAGTTTTGAAATTTAAATAGACAAAATTACCATATAATTCTTAAAATTTGTTTTATAAAAAATTTGAATAGTAAAACAATTATAAAAATAAATTATGATATTTACTAAAATTTTATATATGGTTAATATGGTAAATCAAATTAATATTTATTTCATATCTTTACTTTCCCCAAACTTTTAATCAGGTAATTAATGCCCATATGTGTGACCGTATTATATCTAATAGGTGCTAGTATGAGTATATGAAAAGCTTAGCTATGAATCACTCTCAGTAGTAGTTCCTATTTAAACTCAATAATTTATATACTATGATATGAATATTTAATAATAATCAGTTTTTTGTTAATAATTTACTAATTATACAATCAAATAGATGATAATTTATCAGGTATGATTTGGGTTATTGCTCTCCTCTCACTCACTCTCCCCAGCTCTCACATCTCCGCGATTCAATGCTTAGCACTCCTCAAACTCTCATACTCGCACTCATAGACCCGGATCTTATATATATAATTACACTATCTATTCGTAGAACACAGAAACACTGCTCTGCTAATTATGAATATATAATCAATTCAAATTTAACATAAATGTTGAAAATAAATATTGGATTAAAAGTTAAGTGTCAATAGTTTTATCCTGTTTATCAATTCTACTGTTATTGCATTTTAGTCTTATAGGTTTGTTCTATGAGATATTGTACTTTTTATACTGCGTCTGCACCCTCATATTGTGTTCTTCAACAAACTGCTATGCCCAAATTTTGAAACTATCCCCTTCTCTGATGTTGATTTTAGCTGTTTTACCATCACCAATTTCAAAATTTAATCTAAATAGTAGTTAGCCCTGAATCTGATTTGATTGTCTGGAAGCTTATTAACGAGATACTGTGCTTCTCTGTAAATCAGAGGCTTAAAGATTGCTTTAATCAAGAACTTAAACTTTATTCTTTTACACTGAACTGAATAAATTATGGGTCTGCTTTTCATTTTATATTCCAAACACGTTTCTTCCAGTCTAGTTATTAGAGTGTAATTTATTAGATCTATTTTGATAGTTCTTGTTCTCTGGACTGTGAGCTTCTTATAAAATATTTGCTTGGTTGTTAAATGATCTGTAGGCACTCAAATCTTCATTAAATTTTAGTTCATGTCCCTCCAAATACATAGAAGACTCATCTAATGATTTGGCTTGAATGTTGCTTCTATTTTTAATCATGGCTTATTAGTTTCTTTTTCCTTCGTTGTTTTTAATTAACAACTCTAAGCTACTAATCATTAATTTGGCTTAATGTTAGTATTCTAGATTAATTTAATCTAAATATTGAATTTTAGTTGGCATGAGTTCTTTTTTCAAACCCTAACTCTACATAAAATTCTTAACAAGTTACTGCAAATTATCTCCCTCTCTAGCAACAATATCTCCTCCAATTATGACTGACAATTTACATAGTACTTTGTTTTTCTTTTCTTCCTTAACATTTTAACGTTTTGCTGTGTTCATTTACTCAATAGATCTCTAGGAATCCTCCTGCAGTCTCTTTTTTCGTTCATCAATTTATTCCAACTGCTTCTATTGATGTTTTAAATCTTTATTTTGCTTGTCAACTACTTCTTTCAATTAACTGATGTAAGTAAGCATTGACTTGTGATTCTATCACTTAAGCTAATTACTTTCTCTGATCTTTGAGTAAAATAAAATGTTTATAATATAGAATTAAATCTTAAGTTCCTGTATTTGCTTTGATGTTTGCAAGCCTGAACACTCGATCAACGACAGACTGAGGTGTGTCTTCTTTATAGACACTTGCACTTACGTAATGACTTGATGAAAGTTTAATTCTTAAAGATATAAGTGGCTTTTCTTTGTGGTCTACTATGAAAGAAGCTGAAGTTAATTTATTGTGATTAAAGGGTTTATTTGTCAACAGTGGATGGTAATTATTTTAAGCATTCAGTCAAAATAGTATAAAAATTGCAAATATAAAAATTCTTAAATACAAAGAAATGAATATAATAGTTACTTGGAAAATTCTTAGTATTGTAAATAAAAATTATGTTTAATTTATTCAAAATCTTTTTATTATTGTGAATTTAAGAATTAAAATATATTTATTTTTGCTGCTAGAGCCCAATATATATTAATATTTTTAAATTAAATCTCTAAATAAAAATTTTATTATAGCAGGATATAGAGTTGAAGTATGATTTTAATTAAAATTAAGTTTCATTTACTCCTAATATAAAACATGAGTAATTTTTGGAAATTTTTCTATTAAAAGTATAAAATCTTTAAATATAAACACTTTTTATATATAAAATAAATTATTAGACTGAAATAATAAACTATGAATAAATTAACTTTCATTTTAATAGAAAAATAGTTTAATAAATAAAAACAAATTTAAATAAAAATAAGTATAAATAATTTCATTTTTTAATAATATAATAAAAATGGGCTCAAGTGTTAAAAATATGAATTTTATCACTTGAGCCCAATTTAAATATATAAATATAAAAATCAAACAATTTTTTTAAAAAATAATTATAATAATGTTTGAATAATGCTTTAATTTATAATTAGTCATATATTTAGAATTTAAATATTCGCGATTTTTATACTATTTTAACTGATTCCTTGATTTAATCTTGTTTCCCAATTGTGATCCTTTCATTTTAAAATATAATAATTATTTATTACCAATTAGTTTTGATTAGTCTTGTTATTCTGAATTGATTTATCAAGGTTTTATTAAGACAATCTTTAATCAAAGGATTTAAATAGTGAAGCCTCAAATACAGACACATCTTTATTTGAAGTAACTCTTAGTAAATCCTGTTATAATTGTTCCTACTACTGTGATCACCAAATCTCTTAGTTAGACTGATACTACTCATGCTTTTTCTTTGTGGAGATTAAAATAAAAATTATAGGGATTACGAGGAATGTTAAATCTATTTTATTTTGTCAAATCTATCATTCATTTCCTTTATACTCCCCTTTGTTTTTCTGATGTCATTATCAAGATTTTTGATAAATCCATTGTCTTTTAATTTATTATTTACTCTTTTTTCAGTATTTGAATTAGTCTACTTTATCTCTTTATCTTACAAATTATACTGTTGTTGCTGTTCTACTTTATTTTGCGAATAAGGAACAAATCCATCTTCTCAGTGGAAACTATCCTAGTTCTGATTATCATATTTACTCATGACATTTTAAAGCTCATTAAGTGCACATGACTGTAATATAATACTCTAAATTCCAGTTTTAGACCTGTTCTATTAATCTTGTTGAGTTTAAGTGTTAAATCATGATTAAATTTGAAATTGTGGAGTCTAAACAGTTTGATCCTCAGTCTTGTATAAGTTTGGTGACTCATCAGTCCTAATTGCATATTGCTTGAAGTCATCCTATGTGTCTGTAGTCATCATCAATTAGTTCTCTTACTGTTTATTCTTGTATTCTATATTCTTGAATCTCTTTTCTAAACACTGCAACAACTTATCATCTTCCATCACATTAATTTCATCCATTTCATATGCTAAATTTATATCATCCAGGAGATTGCCTTGATGCTTCTATTAATATCTATTGAAGTCATAGTTCATCATCATCTAATTGATATCATTTAGTTATAAACTATGGTCTTTAGTGTTTACGTTGTCTGCTTAAATGTCATTTGAAGTGCTACTTTAGTACAGTTTCTATTCTAAAATGTTGTTAAAAACTTACTTAAATTTAAATAAATCAAATCACATTTAAATAAAAACTAAGACTTATTTATCATATAATAATTAACTTGCCTCCTTTAAAAATCATTTATATTCACATCCTTGTCTTATTCAAAAATATAAATTAACATATTAAGATAGTACTTACTTACTATGCTGGCTGTATTAAGTTATTTAAGTATATTGGTGATCTATTAAGTGTTCATATTAGAACTTTAATTGGATATTCTATTCCTATCTTCTATAAATATCATTCTCTTTTCCATGTAATCCAAATCATCATCTTCTTAATCTGAGAAGTTACTGCTTTAAACTTAATCCAATATCTTATCTTAAATTTGTGTTGATCAAGGTTGTATCTATTTGTCTTGATGCTTGGATATGTTTTAAGAAGATTATTAGTTTACAGTGGAGTATTATTTTCAAGTATTTAGCAGAGATCTCTATTTTCACTGAGTAACCTTGCAGTTCTAGTTCTAAGCATCTTCAAAACTAGCTCTATGTTTTTGCGTTTTTAACTACTCACTTCATTAAATAGAACGCCCTTAGATTGAGCTATTTCCTATGCTAAATCCATTTCTACTTATCTTAAGTTAGCACCTACATCCATTTTATTGCCAATATATAAAAGAACAATCAGAGACCATATTTAATTAGTCAGATCGAAATATTTATGTGGAAATGTTTTCAAAGGTGTCATAGTTTGAAATGTCATACATTAGGATACAGCAAACCGACTAACTTATGTATCGCATATAACTTGTGAATTGGAATAAAATTTGGACTAACAATATAAATTAATCCATTTATACGTTTTCTTATATTTATTACTTAAATTTGGGCATTGTTTTTGAAATCTTTAACATAAACTTCTTAAAATTCATCTGAATTGTGGTCTTTTCTTGGCTCTTGTATTAATTAATCAATTTCTTTATTGTTTTGAAGTGACTGTAAAAACGAGGATTTTCCTACTCCTGAATCTCCAATGACTGTCGCTTTCAAAGCGATCATAAATTGTGTTGTGTTATCCATTTTTTTACTTTGAATAATTTAAGATTATAAGTTCAATTTAAATTTCATTATATAAACCTCTTGATTAAAATGACTTTATAAAGGTAATAATTAAAAATTGATACATTAGTTTGATAAACCAAGTCAAAATTATTTCATGAAATAAATTAAAATTTAAGAATAATTTGATATAATTTGATTTAATTGTCACGTCTTGTTGGAGTATTTGATTTAGGTGTTTTATCAACAGTCGATCTTGATTCCAATTTAATTTAAGAGAGTAGAATAGTAAGAAGTTTTAAAGTTAATACATACAAAATAACTATTCACTCTTGGAGTTAATGATCTTAAGGAATAGGTTAGCCAGCATTTTTGTGTTAGAGTTCCTTCAACCAGTCTCCAACTTGAAGTCCCACGAAATCAGGCACACTTGAATCTTCGTCACATGCTTTTTAAACTTTCTGCAAAAATGCGAACAGAGTTGCCTCTTGCTCCTCAGTTAAATTTTCTTGTTACTTCATATAGTTAAATTACTAGAGTATAAAATAAGTCATATTAATACTGATTTATTTGACAATAAATCAGTATTAATATTATTTTAATTAATAAATATCGCAATTAAAAAAATAAATTTGTATCAATTTAAATGGATATAAATATCTTTTAAAAATTAAAATAATATACCAATATATTTTTCTTTTTTAAATAATTAAATTATTACTTTGATATTTTAAAATTATTTTCTCATTTAAAATTAAGTTTTCCATTAAAATAAAATTGATGGATTTTCATAAATTTTTTTTTAATTAAAATTAACTCAATCCTCTTCATCCTGATATTACTGTTAATCTTATTGCTGATTAATGTCTAATTAAGCCAATTTCTGCTCTTCCTAGGCTACAGCATCTTGCTATTGCTATTATACTCTACTTTCCATTATTTTCAAATATTATAATTAAAATATATATTTATATATATACTATATTGTTATAATGATTAAATGTAATAATTACAGTGATTTTTTGTTAATTAAATTAGTTAGTAGGTGATAGAGCAATCACTAACTAATAAATTTAGAATGAGTGATTATTGAAACAAAATTATATAAAATAAAAAATGCAAACATCGCAGCCAGATGAAACACATAAATTGCAGCAAACTCAGGGAACTCCTGATAAGCGCAGGAACTCTGTAGATGATAAAAATGAGAGTGAAGCTATAAATAATGACCAGGATATGAGAAGCCAGGATGAAGGACATAGATTTAAGGATTTAGACAATATCGATTCAAATACAAATGCAGGGGAATGGGGCGGCGGAGATGTCAAAATTATTAAGAAAAAGGTCAAGAAAAATGGGTTTGCTCTCCCCTTCCACCCTTTTCAAATTATCTCGTGGTTTATCTTCGGACTGGACGTCTACGCTTTTTACTTTATTAACGTAGTGACTTTTGCTTACATGCCAGCAGTTTCAGCGGTGATTGGCACTGTTTTTACATTATTGTTAACTACTGTGCTCTATTATGCTTTTATTTCAACAAAAAACGATCCCACTGATCCTACATTTTACGCACAGAGAGAAGCTGAGCATTAAGGGTGTTTTATCTTCTAATTTAATGACTCTTTTGTAGGAAATATTTCGACAATACTTAATTTGAGCTATTCTGTGAAGTATGCGATACTCATGTCTAAGACTCCTCAAACACTTTGGATAATGTAACAGATGCGTCGATGGATTTGATCATCACTGCAGGTGGTTGTGTAATTGTATAGGAAAGTCGAACTATTTATAGTTCTTTAGAGTTTATCCTTAGCTTTTTCTTTATGTGACTTATGCATAATGTTGTTGATGCCGCTGTACTTATTCTTATTAACAGCTCTGATAGCTATTTTTATAATTGTTATATACTAATGATATATGTATTCTAAAGACAAATTATATTAAATAAGGTATATTTGAATTGGTTTTTACCCTAATTTATTAATTTATTTGTTGACTTGACAAAACAAGAATGTAACTCTATTAAATAATATAACATCAAAATTCTTATAGTTTTACAAAACGAGTATGAAAACAGAATTAAATGTACTTTTTATAGCTTCCTTTATTTTAACACAGCTGAAATTGGATTCCTGGGTCATCTAATATCATTCCACATAATGTTGCAGCATAAGAAATTAACTACATTCGAATATATCTAAATTAAACTGGGGAAACAAAATCATAAGTCTAAGATCTTCAGAGATCAATCATGAGGAGGAGGATTAAGATGAAGAAAATCAGCATGAAATATAAGTTAATTTAGACACTGGCAATTTAAAGAAGGAGACTGGGATCGAGTTGAGCAAATAGACCATGAAATAAAAGACATTCTAAACAGCAAGGATAAGATTGAACAGAACTTAATTGATAGTCAAAGTTGAATATAGCTGCAACAAAAGATCTCAGATGTCGGTTAAGTAGCAAAGAAAAGTCAAAAGATAGGGTTTCTTTGCTTTGGAGAAAAAGAAAATAAAAATTAGATAAGGTGAAACATGTTGAGCAGAGGTAAAAACAGTAGACCACAACGCATTAGCATAAATCAATGTTGTCTTAAGACTCTCATTTGCTATTTAATAATTCAAACACAACAGAGATTCAACTGAAAGGATAGTAGACAGATAGAGGGTAAAATAACAGAACCCCTTAGTCTTAAGATAAATTAGGGCCAAATGACGATTAAACAAGGATAATACATCAAGCTGTTTCTTAGAACAGCTCATCTCAGAAATTAAATGCATCATCTCCCAAAGAAACTCCATCGTTACTTACGAATGGCCAGCACATGCCTAGTGTTATTAAATTTGGAGCTGGAGGAGATGATCAAAGCCATGTTTAAATTCCTTTAAGCAAGTCTGTTGCTCTCAACAAATAAAGAGTAAATAACATCAACAGAATTCTTAATAAGAACAAGTCGGAGCTAGAGACAATTCATGAAAAAATTAGGGAGGAGGATGTAGCTCAATCAGTTGGTGGGTTCATTATGAAAAATATCGACATCAAAGAGAGCTCCCAAACCCATATAGCAATAGCAATATAATGATTTAAAGTATGGGAAGAATGAAAGAATCTCAGCATTAAATATTAATTAATGGATCAGAGAAGGGCAGGATAAGCTATGTTGCTCCTTATCAATCTGAATTCATGAACACAAATGTTAATGACTTGAAAAATCTCTCATTCCAGTAAAGTAAAACACAGACAAATTACGAAGACTTTTAACTTTTAAAGAAAGGTGCGATGTCTGAAATTAAGTAGAAACCAGTTGATAATGCAAGTAAGAATTATCAAATATATGAGAATTTAGGTTGGTTGTATTAATTAATAGATTGAATAAAAAATTAAATAATGAAGTACAAAAATTAATTTTCGGAAGTCAATATAAAGCTTATAAAACTCTTAAGGTTTGGGAAAGAAGAATATAGCAAAGAATCTAAGTTATTTATGAAAATTAAAGAGATAACAAAAATAATAGGATTCAAAGAAAGTTTAATCAATAGGATAATAAAGTAAATCAAAACCTCGTTTATTTAAGAAAACAAACAACAATAAGAAAAAGCTAAACTGGATCAACATGATTTGGAGTTCTTGGTTTCAAGGAATTCACTATAAGCTTAGAAGCATTTATCATTGTAAAAGCGTGCTCTTCTTTTTCATAGAACTTTTCCGGAAAAGAAAATAACTAAGCAACAACTTCATAGATTATACAAAGTCCATGGAATAAGTTTCAAGAGCACTAGGACAGACTATTTCTTAACTGAAAAAAAGAAGTAAAACATTTTGGATATTTAGTGACAGACATACCCTTAATTAATAAAAATGTCTGAAAAAGAAGAAAACATAGTTTATCTCGATGAGACAATTTTCAAGGCGCATAGTGTAAACATAAAATCATGGGCAAGAAAGTATGAAAATAAAGTTCTAAATAAAGAGGGACTTTGTGTTGATACACTAGCAGCTGCTGTTATCATTAGTGGGAAGTTCGGGCTAGAGCAATTTATCATAAAGAAGAAATCTATTAAGTTACCAGACTTGCAACTTTTAATTGATAAATTGAAAGATAGGTATGAGGGAAAGCAATTAACAATATTTCTAGATAACTTAAGAGCTCACCATTCAAAGTTGTTGTAAGAGTAGGTTTTGGAAAATGGTTGGAGGTTGATGTTCAATAGCCCTTATTCATCTAAGTATAATTGCATAGAAATGGTCTTTTCAAGGGTAAAGAAAGACTATACATAAACTTTATGTCAACATGATTTCAGGGTTAACAATAAGACAAACTATTTCTTTGTGGAAAAATCTATAACATAAATTCAAACAAGTGATTGTAAAAACAGTGAAAGAAGGTGCTTAGATTTGATGCGTTCTTTATTACTTAAGACATAAATAATTAATTGACTTAAAGTTTATGTTAAAAAATTATTTTATGTCACATGTTAAATTGCATTCTTTTGCTAGGTGGGCTTTTCATAATTTGCGAGTCATTGTATATGTGCATAAAATTTTAATTATGCAGCTGAATTTACATCGGCTGCTGTAATTCTGAAACAATCTCAAATCTTTTTCGTTTTTTGTTCTATTTTCTCCCTGAGAACTGATCTTTAGCATCGATAAGGCCTTTCCTTTCTTTTCTAAAATAAAGCATATATAAATTTATGTATTTAAAACTTACTGGAGTATCTGGAAATAGATTAGATTTCCTTGAGTAATTCTTCATTTATTTGAATAGTTTCTTTCTATTCTTCATCAACTTAGCCTGTATATCTAAGATTCTGCTGGTTCTGGACAAGCTAGGTAATGAACTCATTCTTTAGTGTACCTAATATTCCAAAGAAGAAGTGCTTGTCAGGTAGCTCCTTTATGACTTCGTAAATTCCTAGGTATTTGTTTACAGCTTCCTCATTTTTAATTAAGTCATAAATGTTTGCTACAGAGAGCTCTGGGAAGTTAGGGACATTGACATAAATTATGTCTGCAGATTTTATGAGCTATTTCTTGCAACTCAATACATCTTTAATGAACCTCATAGTAGTCTTTTTAAAACTAGGCATGTGATATCCCACTAAAGTATTTAAGTTAGGAAAATTACATGAATATTTGAAGTGGCACCACCAGTCTTGTTTGGTATTCAGATGTCCCTCCAGCTACTTAATGTTTATGTTTACAAAATTCCTGTTACTTTCCATAAGCTTTGTTATCTATTTAATATGAATTTAATTAAAAATAGTTAGGACTTAAATATTTTGATTTAGAATGAAAAGTTTAAGTCTATTAAATTAATTCGCTTATACTATAAATGAATAAATTTGATTGGTTATACTTTACTTTTTAGATTGGGCCTTGTCTAAAGTAATTTAACTCAAAATCATTTATGAACATAAATATTTCAACAAGAAAAGTTTATGTATGAGAATAAACAAAACATTTATTTTGTTCTATAATCCTTTTTTTCAAAACAAAGTATATCATTTTATCAAAGTATATTTGACATTGACATTCTTTGAAGTTGAGAATTTTCAAAGTTAAAACCCAAGAACCCCTAGATTGAAAAGTAGGGATGTCCCCTGGGGACAAATAGGGGACATAAACTTTATGTTCTTAGGGCTTTCTGGGTTTGATTATAATTTATTTACCACAATTTCAAAACTTATTTTAATTATCTTATTTAAATCTATTTAATATAAACTTTAATTAAGTAATTTCTTAAACTTAAATTATGGAATCTTCTTCTTTGTCATCAAGATATTCCCAGTCAAACTCCTCCTAAGAATCAGAAGAATCTAAGACTTAAAATTCAGGTAATTTTCAATAACATAAACTATTAATGTCAGGGTGCAAAATAGTTTCAAGGAAGCATCAACTATACTAAGAATACTTGGAGATTTGGAGCAGAAGAAGAAAGAGTAGAGCTAAAACTCTAAACAAAAAGCCTTAGAAATTCACTAAATGTGGCATTTGCAATTAAGTGTATACTCCAGTCGAGTTGAAGTGACATAGAAAAGTTCACTCAAGAAATCAAGGGTCCTTCTCTCAACTCAAACGCCAAGGGAAGTATGAATGTTGTGTGTGCTAACAGTAGGAATTAAATGTAAAATCATTTGCTGATAAAGATTAATTGCTTACACATTTATGTTAGCATAGTATAACAGAGCTTACAGCTGCCTGCTATTCCGAGATTGTAAGAATATATTCTCTAATTTTTGTTATAGACAATTAAGTAAATTCAATGCCTCATTGCAGACGACTAAACAAAGGGTATATTAATTGACAAGAGCTAACTTTTACAGGAAACAAAGGCAATGCTCTTTAACTAATCTCCTGCTTCTGTTAAAGCATTTTAGCCAAATTCTGAGGAGAGTGTTACTATTCTTGGGGAATAGATTCTCAATACTTTTGAAAATTAACATGACCAAGGTTATGATGGTAAAGAGTAAAATATTTTAACTAACTTCTCTGAAATGGTTAGGTGGGAATTAAAAAGTATTATTGAGATTTCAAAACACATTCGAGTGTTTTATCCTGATACCAGGCTATTCAATCAGTTAATGAGACTTATTTATTCTTTAGAAAAAGGCATTGAATAAAGATTTGAATTTAGTTACTAGACTTTTGAATTAGTTTAAAATAATGAGCTTAATTTAAGAAAACAAAGCTGAGCATTTTGATTAAATAGTTGGAGTCAGTTTTGATGACTCTAATATGTATATAAAGACTAAAGAGAGCTCTACTAATTTGTAGTTAATGATAAGACTTGGCAATATAGTTTCTAAGAAAGTTATAATAGACTAGTTGATTTATGCTATTAAAAATCTACACTAGTTAGGAATAGTCCATAGGTATTTGACTCCTGAAAATATCAAGGTTAAAAGTGACAAAGAACCCCAGATTTTTATAACAAACTTTTCTCATGCATCTATAGTTGGTCTCAAAGCTCAGATAAGTTAAATCCCTTTGACCTCATATTAACATGCTAGAGACTTGAAGGAAATGGAAATGTCTGATACTAGGTAAGACCTTTACTCACTTGTGGTAATAATTATCGAAGTAATTCTGGGGACGCAGTTTAAGAAAGGCTGTGATAATTATTAAGACACAGGTAGGTACGCAACATTTCTTAGACGAAAGTTCAAGGATGATTAATATTTTGTTTTAATGCTTAAAAATATAGGGGATAACTTTGATTGTTTATCTACTATTGATGATATTCATTTTTTATCTACTTAGATGAAATAAATTTAATGAATTAATTAATTAATACAACCAACCTAAATTCTCATATATTTGATAAATGTTAAACTCGTGTAAATGAATAACAATTTCATCTATCACAATAGAATTGAATTGGATTAGAAAGGAAGTAGTCCTAGTAATATGGTCAGTTAGTTTAATAAATTTTCAAGCCATATGGGATATTAAGGAGGAGACAAGGAAAATATGATATAGATTATATCTATAATAATGACTATTTTTAATTAACAGCAGCTTCACTGATAAATAATATTAATCTATTAAGGAAATAAGAATTAATGAAAGTGAGAATTATTTATCTCGCAATAATCAACGAACCTCTCTCCCATAAATTTTTAATAACAAATCCAAGATCACAAGTGTTAACCGAGGAGGCCCTAATATATTTTATATTAATATTAAATATTATATGTTTCAGTTTGCTTGGATGGCGCCAATCGAAATGATAAATTAAAGTGTGGCTATAAATGAATCGAAAACTTCATAGACTCAAAATGATGATATAACATAAAATATAATTAATAAAACAGACTCTTAGATTCAAGGTTAATATTTGTCTTAGTCTTAAAATTTATTTGTTTGGCAATTACTTATGATAAAAAAATGTATTTAAATTTATTAAAAACTGATAATTAAACTCTCATTGAAAGTTGGACCATAGAATTATAATATAATAATCATGTAATAAAATACTATTTTCTTAATTTTTTAAAACAACTAAGTGTCACTCTGTTTCTATTCCTCAAATACATAATTCACCAAACTAGTTCTTCTCTATTTTCAGGTCTGTGGGAATTGCTGTTTATTCTCTTCACTCATTATGCCAGTTGGAAAAGAAAGGCTTACTTTTACTCATAAATAGTGCTTGAAATAATAGAAACAGGGTGCACTTCTAGCTACCACTTCTCAATCTTGATGTATGTACAAGTCGATCATATATAAAATCAAAATTCCATACTCCCATTTTGAGTTTTCGCCTATATGCTGTACTTTAAATGCACATCAATTAATAATTAAAATGTATTAAATATATTATAATGCTTAAATCATCAATTCTTTTTAAACCTATTTTGCTAAACTTAAGATTCTTGTGTTTTCAAACCAAATTAGGTAGTACTCTAGTCCATATCCTCGCTTTCTAACTGGTTTTAAGCTGTAGGGATTGCTTAAATTTAATTCAGTTGAGAAGAACCAAGCGAATTCCAATTTGAATTCTAAAATGTTGATGCTGAAGCCGTCTTGGGAGTTTGAATGCTCATTGGCTTATTTGGATTCATCTCATCCCAGTCATCAACTGTGAGTTGTGCATCCTGTTTAATATTTTATATTTATAGAAAATTCTTTTGATGTAAAGCAGCATTCTGGTGATGAATATTTGTAGTTGAGCAGAAACTATTTGGAGCTGCTAAAGTTCCATGTTGAGCAAATGATGTAGGTACTTAATATATATTATTTAAATCTAAATTAAAAAATCAAAGAATAAAATAATTAAATTAATGAGAAAAAATAAAAATAAAAATTTGATTAAACAAATATAATTCAGACAAAATAAAAAAAGTTTATATCAAATACTAATTAATTAAATTTCATATAATCAGTTATTTTATAACAATCACGGTTTAATTATTTTTCTTCATTTATGTATGAATAATTACTATTATTTTTTATAATTTATTAATAACAAATAGCAATTTACAATTAAAAATAAATATATAAGTCTCTATAATAGAAAGCAATTAATTTCATATATCATTTTTTTTAGAGTTATTTATTTTTATAACTTAAGTTTGAAATATAGTAAACTTTCATGAGATTTATGATGTTAATGAAAGCGAAAAACTTTTAATTTTTATTAAAAATTAAATTTAAGAAATTAATAAGCAAAAACTAAAACAAACTTATGAATCAGAAATAAAAAATAATTTACAATTAATTTTATATTTAAATAAATGAGTATAATTAAATAAAAGGTATCATATTATGATTAGTAGTTATGATACTTCATGATATTTAAACACAATAATTTTATTCATTAAAAGTAATACTTATAGGGATATATATTTCATCAGACCTGGTGATACTAAATAATATAAAACTACTAAGAAAAAATTATTAATTGCTACTAATTAATATAAGGAAGTTTCCAATTTAGATATATTCATATCAATATATTATAATAACAAATTCAACATTAAATAATTAAAATGTTATTAAACAAAAATATAAGAAAATCTAAAAATAAATTCTATAAAAGATTTATCCCAATAATCAAAATATTTTGGGGGGGAAGTTTCCTGCCCCCGTGCAGTTACCCACCCCCTGCGGAAGTTTACTGCCCTCAACATGAAATTTTATATTTTTTGGGAAAAAAAGAAACATATAAATTCCAATTTCTATTACAATGTACTAAACAACTTTTATTAATATATAATTTTCAAGATACATTATTATTCTTCATCAAATTATGCACTAAAATCAATGCTAAAATAATTGTTTTTTTACTAATAATTAATGTGATTTTTATTAAAACGTGAATTCATTATCTAAATAGAAATGATGTTTGATGCTAAATTAAAAATACCAATATCATAATTGATGATAAAGATTCTTTGAAAATTATAAAAATTACATATTTTTTATGTATGGGGTAGGAAACTTCCGAAGGGGGCAGGAAACTTCTCCCCTTGGGTGCATATAAAATTTTGGGGCAGGAAGCTCCCCCCCCCAAATATTTTATTGGAAAAACTAATTTTAAAAAAAATATAATATTATTTTTCAGTAAAACTATTAATTTTAGTTCAAAATTAAAACAGATAAATAATTAACTATCTCAGATTGATCACTAGATCCTGTCAAGTCGATTTGCTTCACAATACTGATGTCATTTGAAAAGTTTGGGTTGATTCTTGGTGATTAGGAATAAACACAATTCTATAAGATTTAAAAGAATTTATTTTAAATTATGAATAATAAAGTAAATATTAAACATATTATTATAATATTAAAATGCAATAAATAATTGAAATTTATGATTAATAAATAAATTAAAAAGTTGTTGCTCATAAAGGCTTTAGAATTTATTCATAAATCATTTATATTTAATCACTAAATTACATAATGAGAAGTTATTATATCATTTGAATTTTTTCAAAAATGTTATATCAATAAACACTGTATTATTTATATATATATGAAATAATTGTTTTGAATTCACATCTTTCCTAATCATATTTTCATCATTAACTCTGCTTAAATCTTACTTTGAATCTTCAGGTAAAATTAAAATTAATAATACTATAATTTGAATAATTAATTCGATATAATTTTCAATCAAACCTAAAATCTCTTTTAAGTTATAAATTGTTTATGAAATTGGTTGAGGAAATATTTTAAGATTTTATTTTTATATGAAATAATAATTTAAGTTTATTGAATAATTTAATTCTAAATTTATGTTTTTAATTTTATTGGTAAATACATACTTTACTTACAATAAATCTTTTTAATAAAAATAAGTTGGTAAGTAATATTTATTTACCATAAATTCATATTATGTTAAATGAATGTTTGAAAAGTACTCTCTTTAAATTGAACTGTTTTCAAGGATCATTGAAGTAATCCTAAAAAAATATATGCCAATAAAAGATTTCTGAATAAACTAATTTCTCTACAAATTTTTATTAAGTTCCTAAATTTCAATACATTAAAGTAAATTTATTTGAGTTAAAAAATTACATAGATTCAAATATTTTGAATGAATTATAATTACAATAATTAATAAATAAATTCATTTACACAGTAAATTATTATTGTTTAAAAAATATAATCTAATTTTTAATAACTACTAGACATTTCAAAACTTAAAAAGCATATTTATAAAGAATCATAGAAATTTATATTTATATATATGTGGCTCTTTTAGTTTAAAGTTGATCAAATTTTTGTATATATATTTTTATCTTCTTTATTTAAACTAATTAATATAATAAAAAAATCAAAACAAATGTAAATTTATGTATTTTATCTTTTTATTATGGCGAATGTTAGTGTTCATCATACACTGTATCCACATGCTTTGCTAATTATATATAAAATATAAAATAATAACTATCTCTTTGTCGCCATAAGTATCCTATATTATAATAAAAGCTTTATAATCTATACATAGAGAGTTGGGGTATCGCATATACTATCGAATATTCTGAAGATGTTTAAACTCATTCAGAGTAAAATTTTATTATAAATTAATATAATTTTAATTATTAAGATAAAATATTTAATAATTTAAAGTCTCTTATGATTACTGTTCAATGCTGATTTTTGAGGACTCTACAGATAACATTTTAAAGCTTAAATATTCTGAATATTTTTCTAATTAAAATTAAATTTATAATTAAATATTCTGGATCTTGATACAAATTAAGATGGATGTTTTTAAAGTCAAAGTACAATATTATTTTATATAATCTATCTGCTTGGATTTAACTCCAGAATTAATTTCTGTATAACTTCAATAATAATAATTAAATAATTAAAATTATTATTAAAATCTAGATATTAAAACTTTTACATAAATACAAAATAAATTCGAAAGACTAATAATAAAAGTTTTATATCACCCTTCATTTCAAACCTGAGTAGCTATTTAAAAACTTATAATTACCTTTCAAGATAAGTTTAGGTTCTTGAGTTTATAAGTCTGTTGTCAGAGTCAACAAGGAAATCATTGAGGAATATCAAACAAAATGTTGTCTATCTAAAATTTGCATGATTTGTTAATTTAAATTCTAAATATATATTTTTTAGAATTTTTATATTTTATTAAAAATGATTTTTGCTCAACATTCAAAACCAAAACAATCCAATCGCTTTATTTTGAGAATTCTTAATTATTAATTACATTATTATTATTTGTTTAAATGTATTGAATTCAAAAATGATTTAATATTTTCATTCTAAACAATTAAAAACTTTAAGTGAGGTAGAATTGTGACAATTTTTACATAATTAAAGATATGAATTGAGAATATATTTGAAGAATAAATTAAACACAATTTAGATATATATATATATATATATATATATTAGGATTTCTTATAATACTTACTCAGCAAAGCTTCAAATATATAATTTTGTATTAAATCACTAGAACATCAAATTAAAGGGAGTGGCGTTTTTTTTTATTAAATAAAGAACTATTTGATTAATTACTTCAAATTAAACATTATGTACTTTGAGTTAATAATCATATTAATTTTATATTTTTTATTGAAAATCCAGAAATAAAATTATAAAGCTTGAATTATATCAAGTTTGGATAAAAAGAATAAATTAATATATATTTTATGTTTTTTTGGGCATTATTTTCAAATAACATAACCATCTCAGATTCTATCAGTAAAAAGTCTTGAGAGTTAAGCTATGAAAGCCCATACTTCAGCTGACTTAATACCGCGACCAATTCTGAACAGACTTATTTAATATTTTTTATTATAAAGAATGAGTTTATTTATAATTATTTTGACTTAAAATTTTTGAAATTTTATTGGCTTTATATTAATTAAGCGTAAAATGGATAATATTAAGTTAATAATAATTATAATATTATAAATATTTTCACTTTGATCATTTGCATATTTTCTAATTACATGAAGTACTCTATATTTATGCTTTATAATAATTCAAAGATCAATTGATTTGAGAATTATAAAAATAAGTTCTAAAATCAAATTATAATATAATAATAACAAATATGAATTATATGGCCTTAATCAAAGTCAAAATATTATTAATAAAATAATGTTTAGTTTAAATGCTTAACTTCTTCTTAATATTAATATTATCAGCGTAATTTCCTGCATCATGCAATTTGTTTAGTTGATTTTGTTGCCAAAATTAAAGTCGAATTATCTCGCTCCAGCTGATTTAATTTTTCTATCGAAAAAGTACAAAATTGCTCTAGGGTTTCATTATGTTAACTTCCACAAATTATTTTAATTATATATTAATTATTTGGCTATGGGGTCAAACACACCCTCACATAATGTATATTTTTAAGTTGAAGTCTGATAGAGTTTTTGACGCTGAGTAATAGTAGCTAATTTACTATCCGTGTGCGATCAATAGTTTTCGAGATATGACCCTTAAAAGTTAACTTATTATATATAAAATTATAGTAAAAATCAAGAAAAATTTTTATTTTTCATAAAAATCTATATTTTATTAATAAAAATATCAATTCGGCCTTCTTATAAATGAATTTATGAAAATTATTAATTTTATTTCAGTTTATCAAAATATATTATAATTTATTTATTTTGCACCTAAGGTAAAATCATCATAATTTGAATCAATTTAAATCTACAAAATACAAAAGAGATATATTTTAAAAGCTCAATCATTAATAATTAAAACCTATATTTAACAAATATTTGTGTTTTGCTGTTGCCAATCTCTCTGAGTCCGCGCATCTCTCACTGTTTTTCGAAGTTAGGTCTGCTGTGAATATTGTTACTGTTGAAATTTTATTAGTTTAAATTCAAAATGTATCTTAAAAATTACTATTATTTATCAGAACTTTTGTTTAATTTTCTATATCTAAATTTTTTATTTATAAAAATTTTGAATAATTTATAAACTTTTTGTATTGAGAAGTTTGTTTGTAATCTACATTTTATCATCAGATAATCAAGAAAATTTTAATCGATTTATAGTTATTGATTACCTATATCTGGAAAGACAAATGATATGTTACATTTAGGAAATATTCTATATTATTAAAATACCTAAATACCCTGAATTATTAAAAAATTAAAAATTTAGAAAAGTATTTTTTTAAATTTCATAGAAGCCAAGTTAGTTGCACTTTCCTTTAATTATTACTGTATGTTTCTTATATAATATATATTTTTTTATTATTTTTTAAATTTCAATTATTTTCATCGCCTGACAACCTTTTAATAATTGTCAGTCCACCAATTTTGTTTAATGCTTTTAACAATTATCAGTATCACTGATTTAAAATATATTCTTAAACTTTTAAAATGATTGCTATTCTTATCATTGTATTTTCTACTTTTAATTTCCTTTTTGTTTAAGTGAAATCCTTTTGGATATAGTTAAAGTCCAAAAGGACTTTAAAGTGTGCCTTTTTGAATATCTTAAATGATATTGATGGACTCTTTATATTTAATAGAGATGCTTAGAACAATGTTCTAAATCCTTTTCTATAGCTTTTTAATTAATTTTGGAACATAATATCTAAACTTACCTCGCCTGACAATTATTTAAAAGGTTGTCAATCCAGATAATTATTTTGAAGATTGGCTGGATTCTTAAATACAGCATCTTGACATATTTCTTAGAATTCACAATTGCTGATTGAAAATATTTTTTCTTTTAAAAAAGTTCAACTAGCTTCAACAGGAGCCATTAGGATGTATAATAATCAATGCAAGAATGACTTTATTTAACTTGACTTTTATGAATTATAGATATCAGTTTAAAGTATTTCTTGCATTAATAAAGTCTATAAAAAGTAATAATTGTTTTATAAAAAACTGCTATATTCTTTTAAGAGTTATATTATAAAATTATCCTATTTAAATAGGAATAAATAAATTAAAAAAAATATTCATTAAAATTTTATATAATAATTAAGTAATTTATAAATTATTGGAATAAATTTGTATTTTTTCGTAATTTTATTCCAATATATCAAAATATGGAGCTTTAAACAAATATCATAAATAAATAGTCTAATTATACAAATAAATAAAATGAATAAACCTGAAACTTAGCAAATAAAAATATTATATATATTTAGAATAAATTTATTTTGTTTTAACTTAATTTTACTCTTTGAGATTGGTTTTTATTATGATATTTTTTATCAAATTTAATTTATTTTTGAAAAATTATTTAATTTTACAATTTACTTGTATGTTAATGAAATTATTGTAATTTAATGAGTTTAAGATATCTTCATAATTAGACTCCAAATTAATTAAAAGATATAAGTAATTCTATTGGACACAATTATTTTTTTTAAAAAAATTACTTATCTTTAGAATAAAACCACTTAGATGAATTGATATTTTTTTATATTAAATTTTGTAAATAAAATTTTTTAAAATCTTTTTATATCAAATCTTAAGTCATGAAAAATAAGTTAGCCATATTTAATTTTAATAATAAAATTATCATTATAAATTCTTCTATTTTTACTATCATTTCAAAGCATTCAAAAGTTATGAAATTTAATAGAATTATCGGTTTTCATGTAGTTTTATAATAAATTAGAAAGATAACTTTTGAGATTAATTTATTAATAAAGTCTACTAAATTTTTTTTAATTTATCTTCTTTTCAAATACTTTAAAACAATAAACTTTTTTTAAATAATTCCTTAATTATGTTTTTATTCTATTAAATTCATTAATTTAAATTATTTTTATAATCAAAAATTTATTAGCACTATTTCATCTAAAATATCTTATTAATAAATTAAATAATTATTTTATAACTTAGTGTAATTAATTAATATAATTCAATTAAGATCTTCAACCTTAGAAAACATTGAGAGTTGTTAATAATATTAAAATATTATTTATATATTTATATTGAAAACACTTAATCCCTTTAATTCTAAATGAGAAAAAGAAACTTTTTGTGAGATTATTTAATTCATAAATGTTAGCTCATTTAAATATATTACATATTTTATATGCATTTTTTTGGTTAAATTTTTATAATATCTTTATTAAATAGTGATTTATTCATTTTATTTTAAATTTATTGTGAAACCTCTCAATAACTTTAATAATTTCTTTTAATTTCAATTTATTTTTAAATTTAATTAATTTGATGATATATTTACTGCTTAATTTCATTCTTATTAACAACCCAATATCACCATAAGTAGTTGATTGAGTTTTTGGAGATTAAAGTATCCAATTAATGCATTCTTTATAAGAATTTTAAAGTTTTAGATGCAATGTCAATTTGCGTGTATTTAAGGGATAGTATTTTAACTATTCATTCGAACAATCAAAAACCCAAAACCTCTTTATTAGATATTTTAGTTATAAAATTTGAAGGGTATTATTGGGATCTTGATGGGATTAGTGTACAATACGTAGGTTCTATATAAATTTTATTAAATAAATTTTAGATGTATGATTTGAATAAGAAAATCTAATTATAAAAAATTTTGATAAATTTTGAGCTTCATCATTACATATTGAAACTAAATTATTTATTGTGATAAAATATTTACTTTCTGTTAATTAAACATTTAATAAAAATACTTTTGCAGTAAGAGAGAGGCTTATTAAAAAAGGGTTTTTATTTTAAAAAATTCCAAATCAGCACAAGAAGGATCTTATTTTTAATAGAGATCTATAATTGTCTCATAATTTTGACATTTTTATTAATTTTTTCAATATTAAGGCTTTTATTATTTCTTATTATTTTAAACAAAAAATAAATAATTTAAATTTCTTTATTTCTATTTATCATTTAAAATTTAATTTTAGTTCTCCATAAAAATGGATAAAAATCCAATTAAAACATATTATTGCTACTTATTTTAAATTTTAAGATTTCAATAAAATCATTTTTATCCATAAAATTAAAATATATGAAAATATTAATATTTTTTATTTTTATTATTATATTATAAATAATGTTAATTAATATATTGAAGACTTTCATGTTAAAATTTATCTCATTTTCTTGACAATCTCAATATTTGTATCTTTACAAGGATTTGATATCATTGTAAATTTAAATTAATAAATTATAAATTTAAATTTGAATTAGACTTTTAAAGATTCCTCAATAAACAGCCAATCGTGAATAGTGTTCATCAATCTTAATTAAATTGAAAATTATTTTACAATTTAAAATTATTCAATAATAAGTATTTTTAATTTTTAAATCTCACTACAAATTAATCCAATCTTTTATATATCTAAGTGAGTTTATAAAGAAATACGAGTCATAAATATTAAAATAATAATGCTGTGAAAATTCTCTTAACAACACTATTATAAATTTGATAAAGATACGATATAGGCATTATAAAAGGCTAGTACTCTCAGAGTTTCATATGATTATACTTACTATAAAATGTATTATTTTGCACGTTTAAATGATGGTAAGTTATTAATTTGAGAGATATTTTGGTGAGTAAAATTTTTCTTATAATAATTTCTATAAATTTTGTATAAATAATTTGCTTATTATTTATGACATTAAAATAAAGCGTAATGGATAAAATCCATAGAATTTTTGTTTTAATATTCCAAAATAGCTTTTCATTAGTTGTTTTATATTTTGATGATGAAATTGCTAAAAAAACAAAATATAAGAGTGAATATATAACATAAAATTTGAAGATTAATATATGTTTAAACAAAATCTTTTAACAATATAATTTTATAATTTTCTATTTCATAAATGAATTATATTTTATCAATATTAATATTTATAATGAATATTAATTTAATTCGATATTATTTTATTTCATATATGTAGATCGATGACAATAATACGTTATTTATTTTTCCTGTTCCATATGGAATCTAAAAGATTAAGCAATAAGAATTGAGGATAAAATAAAACAATGAAAGAATGAACAATTGATAATTAGACGCTGATAAAATATAATACTTTTTATATTTGAAAGTTTTTAAAATTTTGGTAGTCCTATCAAAGTTGGCAACATAATATTAGAACAAATATTTCATATTTAAAACTTGCAAAATTCTTAATTAATTATTTTTAAGCCATACATAATGTTCAATCATGATCTGTATATCTAATGAACTTTTAATTTATCTTTACTACAATTTTATGATGATAAAATGATTAAGAAAAGGTAAATTCATCATAATATTTATAATGGTTTTTATCTTAATTAATTGTGTTTTACTATAATATAGTCATGGTAAGGACAAGATAAATTCAACCATAATTGCGATAGCAATCGGATACAATAAATTTAATATTTAAGAGACAGAACCTACAAATATCTGATAAAAAATATCAAGGGTTTTGGAATCTGAAGTGAGATGTTGAGTAATGATTAAAAAATTAAAGTATAGTTATAACAATGAAATTAGTTCCTGAAGTTGGTTGATAGTAGTTATAAAGATTAATTTAATAAAAAAAATAAAAATTTAAAACTTCAAAAAAGTCAGGAAACTGTCTTAAAAAGCTTTTTTATATATAATTACCTGACCAAAAAATTTTATCTCTTTAATTATATATCGTTTTAGTAATTTTCTTTGAAATTTCATAGATTTAATCAAATTAAAAGCTATTTACAATTAAAAATGTATATTTACCTATGGAATGATATTTAATTTTACATGTATTAATTTTAAAATGCTTAGAATTTTTTATATATGTTATTATACAATTTGATTCATTCCTTGGTTATTTCAATTATTAATATTAATATTAAAATTTTTTATTGTTTTTTTATAATCTAAAAATTAAATATATTTTCTCCGCTAAGTATTTTATTTTTAAATAACTTCTATTATTTTTAAAAAAATAAATATACCTATTATTTTAATATTTTGTATACAATTGATTCAGTGAATATCTCTTTCATTTTTCTAGAAATATCCTTATCATGTGTATCTTGAAACTACATTCATTGTTAATATTTAATTAATTATAAATTTTGAATTAAAATTTCCTTTTATATATCAATTTATTTAGAAAAATATTTGAATTTTTAGTTTGAAATATTGTATCATAAATGCTTATTGGAATGCTCTTTATTTTTATTTATAGTTTATTAAAATTATAAAAATATTTAAAGTCAATATTTATTATATATTGTTTTAACCAAAGTTATAATTTCATTTATAATATGTTGTTAAATAATTATTATTCAAAAGGGTTTTTTATTTTACTACAAATATAATATCTATCGCTTGTTAAATAAGGTTGAGAAATTATTTTTTGTCCTAGCTATAATAATTGAATTAATATATGATCATATATATATATTATATATATATATATATTTTAAATTTAGGTTCAAACAAATCAAAAGAAATTTAAGTATCACAGCCATTTTATGTAGTATTATAAATTTATTGATACTTTCTTTTATTTTAGAAATAAAGGATTCAATTTTAGTGATGCAAGATTTAGTCTGATTATTAATACCATAAATTTTTAAATAAATTGATTTGGTTTATGTTAAAAATAGAAGCCAGTTAATAATTGATCCAATAAAAAATGGTTAAATTTCTCAAGATTACAATAATTTATTGAATTCAATAGAATTTTAATAATTTTAGATTTTTTAATAGTGATTTTACCAATAGATGTTAAGCATGAAAAATATTTGACAATACAATGATGATTTTTAAATGAATTTAAATGATAATTTATATTAATTTTCTTATCTTTCTCCTATATAATATTCCTTAATCTAGAAAATTTATTTTATTATCTAACCATCATGCTACTTTATTTTTTTAGTCTATTTAATTGCTTGATTTTCAATATGATAATTATATAAAATTAGGCAATAAAATAATTAATTTTAAATCTAGAAACTTTACTTTTGAATAGTTATATTGTAAAAAGTAACCAAATTCTTTTTTGAATTTATATAAAACATTTAAAATAATACTTTATATGCTTATATAACTTATAAATAAAATTACAATATACAAAATAAATATGATAAAATAATTTAAGAATCATTAATTGAAATTAGAACCTCTAAGACTTTTAGCATTGCTTCTTTTTCTTTTATAGTCAATTCTTCTAAATTCCTGCTTCTCTCTTTCTTAGAACTCTTCAACCACCCTCTCCATGGGAATAATACTGGCAGTGTTTATGTATTCCTGCATCTTTTATAATGCCTCCCTGTGATTAGATTCTTGATATCTGTGTTCCTAGCTTACACAAATAAAATCTCCATTATTATTGATATTTTAGGGTCTCTACTCTCTCAGCCTCTACTTGACATCGTCTGGCAGCCAAAAGACATCGTTTAAATTAAATCTTAATTGAACTTTAGTATTCACTTTATTTACATTTTAACCACCAGGACCACTACTACGACTGTGGTTTATTTCTAATAAATTCTCTGGGATTATAAACCTTCTAAAATTACTGTCTTATTTGGTTGAAAAGTAAAAGTGTGTCTATAGGTTGAAAAGGAAATATCTTTGGTATGAGTTTTGATAGAGTGAGTTTTTGAAAAGTTATTAGCTAATTTGTAAATAAATGCCATTAATTGCATATTTAATTATAACTACTTTTATTTTATGGTTAAAATAATTTGATAACAAAACATAAATGAAATTCATCAGAATAATTGAATATGAGTTAATGAATATAAAAGTGTGAAAACTGGAATTCTTTTAAATATCTTTTTTTAGATTACAGATTTTAATGGTAGCTCAAATCGAAAAAGAAAAAAACCTAAACTTTTATTCTTTAGACTGGCCAATCTTAGACTTCCTTGATTTAAAGTCTTGTGAAGACAATGAGTCAAAGATTATGACTTATAGATATTCTTTCAATAAAGAATTAAACTAACAAGACAAGCCGAAAGGGTATATCGTACTGTTTTGTGGATCAGGCTCACCCATGCGGAGATACATTACATTGCTAAAATGTTTGCTGATTCAAAATAAAAAAATCCTATGAGTTTAAGTGTATTAATTTATATAAGTATTGCTGGAGTCTTATTTTTTTAAATTAAAAAAAGATACAATTTTTAGACTAATCTCTTTTTAGAGTATAATATAGATATAATAAGATTTCAAATTAATTACAGAATTATAAATTGATTTTTTATTTAATAAAACTACCCAACCAAACATTGAAAATTAACTAGTTTATTAAATAACTCAGCATTTTCTTACTTTAAATTCCGGCTATGATGTAATGGGTTATGATCTTCAAGGTTATGGAAAAAGTTAAGGACCAAGACATTAAATAAGCTCGATTGAGAATTATAATCATGATGGGTTATAACTTTACAAAGAAAGTTCAAGATCTCAATTCTAATCTCTACGAGGACACCAAAATTCCAACAATTGCGTTTGGACACAGTTTAGGTACAAGAGTATTGTTATGCTGTTCAAGATTGCAATATCTGATTGATTAGACTTAACTCTACGATGCTGTTTTACTTGTAGCTTTGCCAATTGAGCTTTCTGATTAATTTTAAGCTTTATGGCAGAAAGCATAAGAATAATTCAAAAATTATCCAACATAGCACGTGGTGCCAGATAAAGCTCCAACTTTTATTGAAGATTATTCCTTGTTAGGTTTCCCTCACGCTGATCCCTTGCTTTACTTTGGTTCATATGAAGCAAACTCTAATGTTCAATAACTTCAAATGCCTTAATATTTGTGGGAGTATGCTTAAATTATAAACATGCCAGTATTTTCTGCTTTAGCATAGAAAGACTCACATATATCAAATGCAGCTGCAGAGAAATATTTAAGTTAAACTCCATAAGACTAAATTAAGATATAATACGTAGACAGTGAGCATGTTTTCTTATATAATGGATAAGTTTATGATTATTAATTGTAAAATCTAATGGCTAAATCAGATTTTATGAGGTTTATTTTAAACTTGCATCTCTTCGTGTACTTTTTATTTAATATATAATTGTATATATAGATATAAATTTTTTGATTATATTAGGAAAAATATCGAGTTAAATGTAAATTATTTTTATAAAAAATATTTTAGCATTGGAAAATATAATATCAATTATAAATGGATATGTCATTGTTTACTTATCAGATTACTATATACTGATTTTAAAATGTATATTATTTAATAATTCTTTTTGAATATAATTATATATTTCCATTTATACTTTATATTAAAATACTAAGTCACCTATTGTCTTTATAATTATTTAACAACTTAAATTTATGTAATTTTTGACAATTTATTTTATGTTTGTGGATATTTGGATATTATAATTATTAGTATTAATTTTATTATTAAACAATAGATATTTAAAATTCGTATCTGTTTATATTAAATTGATATCTTAGAGTTTTTATTCTGCATAATTTGTCGTATAATATTAATTTATTGCGAATTAATTATTAAGAAATTTAGCCTGAATTTCAAATAACTAGTGGAAATAAATGAAATTCACTTTTAATGTCTATTTAAAGCTTGATTAATTTTATTATGTCAATAATATAAAATCGTAATGGAACATACTCAAAAAGAAAAGAATCTTAAGTTCTATGCAGTATCATGACCAGAACATGACTTCTTAGACCCAAAATCATGTCAAGATAACTCATCAAAACTAATGACAAGTAGATACCCATTCAATAAGACTATTAACTAATAAGAAAAGCCCAGAGCTGTAATCGCACTATTTCATGGATTAGGATCTCACATGTAGAGATATATTTACATAGCCAAAATGTTTGCAGATGCTGGATATGATGTGGTGGGTTATGACTCACTCGGATTCGGAAGTAGTGAGGGAGAAAGAGGCATGATTCACTCTATGGAGAATTATCAACAACAAAATGGCTACAATTTTATAATAAAAGTTTAGGAGTTCTATGCTTAGCAATTATGTTAAATTTTTTAAATTGAGAAATTACAAAAAATGATTAATGATAAGTAAAAAATCTTATAAAGTTTACATTATAGATACTTGAAAAAAATGACAGTTCATCTTTTATGTTCCTTTTTAGATATCACAATTTTATATTTTAATACTCCTTCACAATGTCTTTGTGTCTGTTTGTCAACCAATTTTTTGTGTGCTATGACTACTCTTATTAATTTGAATACCTATTACTAAAATATTAAGAAGTATTTTTTGTAACTTGCACTATTTGTGAATGCAACAGAAACTCTATCTTCAATATTTTTACATTGTATATAATTATGAATTTATTTTATTTTCTAGAAAAATATCATGAATACAAGGATATTTCTATCCCTATTCTTGCATTCGGCTACAGTATGGGCTCAAGAGTGGCAGTTGCTTGTTCAAGAATATAATACCTAAAAGATTAGACCTAGTTGTTTAAGGCTTTTCTATTTCACGCTCCTGCCTTTGGCAGATTTAACAGAGATTTAAACTACGAATAGAGCATTAGAGAAACTTGCAAAACTGAACCTATGAAGATAATGAGAGCACCCACTTTTACTCCTCCCAATGAAGACTATTCATTCTTGGGTGCTACATGTCCAAACCCTCTTGTATTTTTAGGCCCTTGGACTGCATTATCCTAAAGAGAATTTATGGAGATTCCTGAATATATCAAGGACTACTATCAGAACATCAGTATTCCAATTTATTGCGCTTTTGCAGTTAAAGACTCAGTAGTGTCAAACTTAGAAGGTGAGAAAGCTTAGAAATAAGTATAAACTCCAAAGGATTAAAAAATACATGCTTATTATGATAATGAGCATGTATTTCTCTATAATGGATAAGTCTATGAAAATGTAATAAACTACAAAATCCAATGGATTAATCAAAATCTATGAGATATATTCTCAAATGTATTTTTAATCTTAATTAATATCTTTCAAACTTTTAATACTTGCTAAAGAAGAATTTTGATATATAAGCTATCATTTAAAACAAATATTAATTTAATTTAAAATACTTGGTCACTTCATGAATCACAAAAATCTAATAATTCTCCTAATATCTTACATTACACTTGTTTGCTAAGGTGAGGAGTATTTCTATAAGATTAGACTATACAAATCCCCTTCAAAGATCTATTCTAAAACAACCTAAAAATTATCTTTGACTAGGCTTCTAAGCTGAGTGTTGACGATGCGTATTTAAGCGATATTTAATCATCTATGAAAGACATTAGCATTAAGCTCACACCATCAAATTCTGATCTTAAATAAAATGAAGTTGAGGTATTCTTTGATGATGGCCAAATCATGCTAGAAATGCATAACCTACAAATCAATGGCCACAGAATGCTTAAAGAGCCTGAGTATGGCATTTTAGAGCAGATTTATTTCCAGGCTCTCATTTAAACAGGCTAGATAATAATTACACCAACAGAGACAGTCAGAAATAGAAATATATACCCTAAGTTCTTAATTGACGAAGTTAACATCATTTAAGA
The DNA here is from genome assembly GCA_000711775.1 of Oxytricha trifallax. Lineage (NCBI taxonomy): Eukaryota > Ciliophora > Spirotrichea > Sporadotrichida > Oxytrichidae > Oxytricha > Oxytricha trifallax. The sequence continues at coordinate 43,778 of ARYC01001480.1, read as the reverse complement.
TGAATCAAACATAATAGTCAGCGCATAAGGTCAAGTTCCACTATTCAAAACTAAGAAGTTTGAAGCTGCTATTTAAAAATGGTTGCACTTGGAAAACAGAAAGTTAATCTAATCTATTAAGGATAAACTCATAGAGATTGATTAAAATCTTTGGTAAAAGATTCCATATGAGTACAAAGGTCTTGGTTATAAATTTGTTTATGATCTATCTGAAAACGTCAAGCTAACTGACGAATTTATTGAGATGTCATTTGAAAATGAATTAGAGGGAGCTGATTATTCTGAATTTGGAACTTATCTTAGAAAAATTTATCCATAATTTAGTGATCTTTCTGAATTTAAACAAGATTTACAAATGGTGTTTGACGAGAACTTTGTGAATCATTTGCTACTATCCCTATATCATAACAATAAAGTATTCAGTTTAAGAGAGTTAGTGCAAAAAGTATAGCAATTAAATCATTTTAAATCCATATTCTATTATAGTCCCCAAGAAATATCAGAATGCTCTTTTATTGATTTAAAATTTATTTATGACTACTACTTTATATCCAGTCTTCCCTGACGTAGTTAAGGATTTCAATCATGGTAGGTTAGTTGATGTGAGATGTGGTTTTTCAAGGCAGTTTATCTTGGATAAATTTGATATCAATGAGTTAACAGGCTCATAAGTTTGGTTTAGAGATGATAATAAGATGGAGTTCTCAATGGCTTTCAGTTGTTGAATCTTTGCTTACACAGAATAAAATAATCCCTTTGGTCCCACTCCTCTTGATGAAAAATTCTTGAAAAACTGGAGATCCTTCTTTTTTTAGGGACAAGGGTTAATGAAGATGGAATTCTTTAAACACAATTTATTGAAGGAAATGAGAGTAAAATTTATTGATGGCAATTTAGACATCAAGTAAATGATGATATTCAAAGGGGAAGTTGAATAATCTGACGAGGAAGGATATTACACTAATAAAATTCAGGATATGTTTTCTGGTTTACTTGGTCTAGGTCATCAGGATATTCATTTTTAAAGAACCCTACTGTTCTTAATTGTTTGGGAGTAAGACCAACTAATCCCTTGGTTGAAATTAAAAAAGGATTTATAAGGGCAAGCTACAACATGAAAGTATCTCCAGCTGATGAATAATGCCTATTTAATAAATAGACAAGACTTCATTGATAGGGTTGAGTAAAATTTAAGAAATTATATATAGATTAGATTTTGATTTTACTTGTTATTGCATTAAATCAACATATTTAAATCACTCCATCATTTACTCTTTTTCAGTCAAACTAATAATTTACTTTCTATTATCCTGAATAAGGTTCAATAATCCTCTAGACCCTGCTCTCAATTCCTAGATATTTTTATTAGGATATCTGAATGCTTTCTCATCAAATTAAATCATTGGTATCCTATTTTCTAAATCAAAATTTGAAAGTGCTTCTCTAGCAAAATGCCCAATCTCAAAACTAAATTGCTAATCTAGTCCGATGATTTTACATATAGAAAATTCTTCAATAAGTGGCTAAAGTTCTATAGTTTTAACAATTCTTTCATCTTAATTTAAATTCTAACACAAAACAAACATTTCATCTCTCCTTTTTCCCTATTCTCTTACTGCCAAAGAATTCAAACGGAAAACACACTCTTTTATTTGGTAGCCATCTGGCACTTGCATAATCTAGCATTTTAATTCGATATTTCTTGTTGTAATTTTCTTGTTTTAAGTCTTATTGAATGACCATAAGATAATTTTCACTTATTGTATATGCAATATACATGGTGTTTGGGAAATTGCGGTCGCTGCTAGCTATTTGCATATCTAACACAGAGTCTTCATCTTTTTCAAAGTACATCATTTGAGTGTATCTAAAATAAGGACTCAAAATTTCAAGAGGTTTTCTCATTTACTTGTGAATAAGATCTAATACTCTTGTTGAAAGAGTCTTTAATGGGATAATTTAAAAGCATTGAGTTTAATCTGGCAAATTTTATTTCTGACCGTCTATATTCTATTACATTTAATTCTAGTTTTGATTTTAAGATTAGATAGGAGATGGTCTCAGATTAGTCTGATTAGTTCTCTGCCCTGACGCAGTATAATCACCAGATGATATTTGAGATCTTCTTGTAGTTCTTCTGTTAATCTACGGTTAATTGCAATGAGAAGAGAAGTTGTTGCTTGACAAGTTTATCTGAGAAATATTTATCATCTGAAGTTACTGCTATTCTTAAATTTGCTGCTTCACTCTCTACTTCTCATCATCTTCTTATTTCTGCAACTGTTTTATTCATTCTACTAAGTCTTCACTGTTAAATCCTTAGACTATTTGATTCTCTGAATCTATGGGTAGTTTAATTAGCCCTCTTCAAATTGCTTTACAATGTGATTTTAACAGAAGATTTTATCCCCTTTCTCCAAAAATTTCAGTAATCTGTTTTCATCAGGATTAAGTCTGGCTTAGTGACTTTTAGCATTTTCAATTTCTTAAGGGATTGTCTATTGAGATTATAGATGATTAGAATTAGTCATTTTAATAACTATTGAATTGCAGAAAACAAAGAATACCTCAGATCAACCTTTGATTTCATAATTTCAAGCTACAAGAGATGGATTTGATGGAAAAAATAGTTCACGAAATCAATTAGCTTTTAGATAATTGACTTATTCAAAGCGAATAAAGTTGACTTATGAGGTTGAGCTTGATTGGTTTAGGGAAACACAAAAGATTTTGCTTTATCAAGTCCTCTTAGTTCAGATATAGTAAATTTTAATTGATAATTTTAATCATCGCGATTTAATTATAATAGAAGTAAAATCTGCTCTAGTACTGGTATAATCTTATCATTCATTTCATTCTCAATATTATCAAATATTAACTATGAATTTTCATCGAGCCTCTACAAAATATTACAATTATACAACTCTTCACCAAAGAATTTTTAAACTACAGGTGATACCTTTCCTTTAATAACCATGTCAATTATTGAATCAGTCATGGCATTAGGGTTACTCTGTAAACTTTTAATGTATTTAGTGTCTGGTTTAAGAAGATTTACTATGGTCAAAAATTACTTGTGGAACTTAGTCCAGTAACTCTTACATAAATCGACTTTAGACTCGAGATATCTCACGCATTCATCGATTTAAGGGAAATGTGAGAACACTTTTAGATAACCATCGGTGCTTTTTATCTTTTTAATTTTCAGAATTAATTTTTAAAGCAAATGTGTTGGGAGGCTGCAAATCTCTAATGCTAAAAGAAGCGATTGGAAAATGACATTGATAAATCACTGATATATTTAGAGAAGCTTCTGAAGCAAAAATAAGACTGCTATATTTAACATTTAGATCAGTTATTTGCTCAAGTAATTGCAGCTTCTCTTCGACTAACTTGGATATTTATGGTCGATGGACTGCAATGGTTTAATATGCAAGTGACTCTAGTCATTATTCAGGTACTAGCTCTTAAACTACCTTGATTCTTGATAGTGAATAGCCGTAATTGGTGCTCCAAAGTCTACTATCTTAGAAGTGAAAAGTTCTTCAGCAGTTTTGCCATTTATATCACTGAGATCTTGTCGTCCTCGTAACCAATGATCACTTGCTAACTATTTTTCGTGAATTCCAGTGTAGTGGGTCCAAGTACATCCTCCTTTGAAAAAATTTTCTAATGCTTATAACTAACTCTGTAGACGTCTATCATGTGATCTTGAGTTGATATTACACCTAGCATGTCCATAGATTAAGACCATATACTATCTAGGGATTTAAAATTAAATAAAATCATATATAATTGTCATATTGAATTGATATTCGGTCATTTGGGTTTGCGTTGTTAGTGTTTGTACCTACTGAATGAAGAGTTTAGTTCATCTTTAAATTCAAATATAATTATTCTCCTCTTAATCCAACCATTAAATTTATCTATACTGCCATGTTGTATATTTATTTACAAAATTATCTTAGAAAATATAAATCTATATGACAAAATATATGCTAAATTTAATTCAAAATCGAAGAATGTATGTATATCAGAATATCTATGCTCGAATATTTCACTATTATTAATTACTTCTTGTTAACTGAATTTGAATTTTCCTGAAGTTCTTCTGAACTACTACTGCTTATCGAAGTTGTTCTACCCAATAATTATATTGGTCGTAACTCCCTTGTTAAACTGCACTTAGTTTTATTGACTATTTCCTAGTTTAGTATCAGAATCGTTCTGTTGATTTTTGATGTTGCTATTACTATCAAATTGTATGCTTCTTGCTGATTGTAAAGGTAATTGAGAGTATGTGGTCGAGGGACACCTAGTTTCCTTGTTTCTTCAAATTTTATAGGAATTTGTTAGTGGTTGATTGATAACCTATTTGAGAAGCAGATTGCTATTATTGCTCCATAGCAGCTCTCTAAGCAGCAACTCTTAAATTAATTGCATATATGAATATATCATAAAATCTAAATGGTAATTTAATATTAATGAACTCTAAACATATCGAAGTTTTCTTGACTCTTAGATTGACTAGGGAGTCTCTTGGTATCAATCTATTAGGCAGTGTTATCTCCATAGTTAAAGCCAATACCTCCAATTAAGTTTTAAATTCTTGATGATAAGTCATTTGAAGTAAAGTTTCCATGAATGTTAAAGTAGTGGTTGCTTGTGGAGATCGAGGTTGTGCAATAATTGTTTTATTCAATATTTAACTATTATTAATTTAAAAATCAAAGGGCATTTGTAACAAATATTTTTATTTTAAAAAATTTGAAGTCTAAAAGACTATTATTGATATATTAATAATTTATTCATTGAAATAGTAGTATACCAATACGGAATTCTTTTTTTAATAATAAAGCAGGTCATTTAGATTTTTTAAAATTATTTTAATGAATATTTGTGCTTATGATTAGAATAATATGGTTTGATTATGTTTTGTTATTGTATCACTCTCTTCTCTTGTAGTTAGTTTGCCTGCTTTATTGATTTTCCTAGAATTCTGGTTATCTACCATCATTATCGACTGTAAATTACTGCTAATGCCTTAGCCTTGTCTTTGAGTATTAAATGCGGCTGGTTGAGCTTGCTATAAAATAAAACCTCCTTGGTTTGATTGATTCTTTGGTGCTTTAGTAATCTGTAAATCTTTCATAAGTGTAGAGGGAGTCTGCTGCTTCATAAACTTTAAATCCTTCATGCTTTATGTGTTGTTCCCCTGCAGCGTCCTCAGAGTGCTGTTAAGTGGGCATGAAGTTCTGTTGGAGAGATAAAGTGCCAGTTACAACACACTGTTCACCGAATTGTTGCTGTTGCAAGGATTGATTAGTTTTGTAGGTCATAAGCAACTGCAAGATTTATTGTTACATATTGCTGCCAAAAGCTTAATATAAACCTATAATATTCTTAGAGTATTTTATAATCCTAATACCTTTAAATGATAACATAAAAATATATAACATTTATGCTCTCAAGGGGATTTAAAATGATGAACTGGGGTGGTTTTCTTAGACATATTACTGCCTGCGCTCATTCTTTTACTCTCATTGTTAGGGAAAATAGTGACTGCTGATTTCTTTTGTTTATTTGTTGATGATTGCAACACTCTGTTGTTACTACTGGCTCTTTAATGAGTCTGGTTTCCTCCAATTGATTTTTGGCTTTAATGTTGGGAATTTCCTCCGATTCTACTCGATTGCCTCCCCTTGCTGTTGTTACGAGTAGATTACAAATTATAAAAAACTTATGATTTTATGCTATACTTTTAAAATATAATTTATTTTATGCGATATTTAGATTCTTAGCATAAAATTTTGCTAAATTATCTTAAGAAATAATATAATACAGTGCTAAATAACATCATTTTAAATATTCATTTTTTTATATAAAATACTTAATATAAAATAAAGATTGTTGATTTTGTTGCTGGGCTAGTTAATTTTTTCTGTTGGACAAATCCAATGTTATTCTTAAATGAGAGTGGAGAATTCAATATTGAAGTGGTAGTATAAGTGCCTAAACAAGAATTACTATTCAAGATTTTTTTGAAATAAGTAGAAATTTAAATTCAAATTTATAATTAATAATAGCAATAGTAAATGTAATAATCAAAAATTGAAATCTAAAAAAAACGTTATTATTTCTACATTCTCCTTCATACTTAGCTCCATTAGCGTGAGTGTAATTTTTCTTGTGTTTTTCTTAGTCTTCAGTTGACTCTTGCTCGCATGTACTTCTCAATCGATCTTGGTGCCACCCCTGTAAAATTAATTTTTTTAGATATGTTTTTTGTAACTTACATTTTAAATGAATGACACTGCACCATCTGATCAGACATATTTTCATATTCTTATATTCTTAATTTATTTTTTAATACAATTCACTTTATTTCAAAAAAATCGTGATTAAACGGTTAATGTGGGAATATGCCTGATCCACCAATCATCATAACATTAGGAGTATTTGAATTTTCCTATCCGTTTCCCCCTTGATTGTACATATCTTGGAAGTTTTAACTTGCTCTCCCATCGTTTTATAGTGGAATATACTATAAAGAATTAGCTGCTGGGTTAGTTGAGTTCATTTGCTGACTCATCTCATCCATAATCACAATGTCATTACCTCCTCCAAATCAACCTCTGTGACTCAGTAACACCTAAGATTATGGTAATTAGCCTCTTTAAGTGAAGGCTATGGGTATATTGCTTGTTGACTTAGTTTTCTGAAGTTTTAATCTCTTTGGTGTCTAAGTTTAACTTGAATTTTGATTATTCTTGGAGTTTGCTCTCTAGTTATTGTTAATTGGGAATTTTATCTTGATGCCTTTGTTTTGCTTTGAAGGTTGAGCATTAAAGTGATGTAGTTTGAGATTTTACTGTTGAGATTGTTTGTTGTAATGTTCTAAGTCATGCCAAGCATGTTTTACAAACCATATTAAGAAGCTGAAATTTAATCAGGACTAAGCTTTTGAGATCTCTAGAAACAACTTGAAAAATTTTGGCTATTCAGGTGAGTCTTAGCTCTAACACTTCTAATCTATTTTTAATCGTTTCTAATGGTGTTAAGATAAATGTCGTTTATTGACTCTTAGGCTTGAAGGTTGGTTTTGATATTCTATTGTCTGCTATTACTTTGCTTTCTATTTTGAGAAGTGGAGATTGAACGAGAATTATTGTTTGAGCTATTTCTCTTCTTTTCATTTGAATTTTACATTAGTCTTGCTTATCTGGTTGATGTTGGTTAACTTGGTTGTTATTTTTAATTGGAGTTTTGCAGTTTTTCTCTCAATGCATTTACAGCTTTGGCAAAGGCAGTCTTGCTTAGGCCATATTCATTGACATACTTAGAGTAGTCCTTATAGATTTCCTCTTCAATCTTATTCAGTCTCTCAACACTTCTAACATAGCTTATTCCTGCCGTATTATACTCAGCTCCTTGGTTGTTCATGTTTTGCTTCAGAGTAAGTTTGCCTATTATATCAATCTTGAACATTTTGTTGCTCTAGACAGGGTTGAAAAACAAGGCATTTTGTATATTGATTAAATTTACAAATTACTATTGAGCCTATTACCTATTTCTTACTTTGCTAAGCTCTCTTGATACAACAGCTTCGGCACTGCTACCCTTCACTGAATTTGCCTTCATTGGGTAGATTTGTTGCCTTTAAGTGTTATCGTTGTAATTTTGTGTTTTTTATAGAACACTTACTGATTTATTGTTGCCAGATAAACTCATCATGTTTTGTTACATGTCATGCTGATTTTATAATAAGTCTTGTTTGTTTTGCTGCTTTAAAATTTAATGCTAAAATTCTTTTACAGTATAATAATTATATTCTCTTTAGAATCTTTTATTGAACTAGATTAGTCTTAATTTGATTGCTGTCCCCTGCTTTGCCACTTCCAGGAGTTTTTACCTCTTTTTATTGAGAGCTAGCTCTGTGTGGTGTTTAACAATTCTTGTTATTTTCAATGCTTTTCTGTGAGCTCTGCAAATTGTGCAAGTTGCTTCTTAAAATTAACACATATTACTAAATTATTTCTACTTTGATTCCTTTGAATACTCTCCTATCTAGAAGATGCACCTTACTTATTGTTATTCATAAGTTTAGTTTCATGTTATAATGGATCTTACTGCAAAGTATTCATATTTTATTATGGAATGTGAACTATCTGTTACTGACCATCTTAATTACTGATAACTTTAATCATATAATGCTAATATTTAATACATACTTTTATCCTTGCAAGTTCCTACTGTTATTATTACTAAGATGAATTGTAATGAATGTTAAATTTACCATTACTAGTGACATCCCCATAGTAATTGCTCTCACTTGGCATATTTTATTTTTTGTGATGATGTTTGAAGATGTTATGTTTATTATGATATCGCAATACTTTTGAACTTGGTATCCTACAAGAAATTGTTGATTATCAAGTGATTTGAACTTGTTGGCTAGTGTGATGATTGCTGTTATTAATATTGTGGTTATTGCTGCATTGGATTTAAATCTGTGTTTACTATATTCACAGCTAGTTTATTCATATTAGATTTGACTTCATTTTGCTTTTATTGATGTCGGGCAGAGGTCATTTGTTGTTATAGTTGCTGCTAACTTAATAGCTTAGTGTCTAATTAAGGTTATATTTTAATTTTTTGTCTATCAATTTGGGGTATAGAGCTAGTTGTTGGCTCCCTCAGATATAGCGTTATTACTACTGTTTTCACTTATACTTTTACTGTTTTCTGTTGAGAATAGTTAAGCCTCCTTCAGCTTAGGGCTGTTAAATAATTTATTTTTACTGATTTTTCATGGATTCTTAGTAATCATAAACTTGAGGTTTCTTCACTAATTAATATTGAGATGACAGTCGAATAGAAGCAGGTAGTTGTTACTGTTGCTGAATTTAGTTTTATGAGGTGTCTTTATCCATTGTTTAAAACATCAAACTTGATTAAGAAGAGTTGAATGTGAATCCAAGATAAAAAATGAATAAAGTATAAGTCAATAAAATACTTTTTGTCATTCTTTTGCAATAAATTTTGAAAATAATTCGCCAAAGTCTTGAAGTGCTTTCTTTTGTTTTTATTGTTTAATTTTGGCTGCATTTTCCATGTTTTATTGTAGATGCCGATGTATTAATATTGAACTATTCAGCACATGTTCTTAGTATTAAATTATTGATATTTTTTTTATTTTTTATAGCATTGACTGTTATTTCTTCTAGAAGACATCATTGATGACTTCTCAATAAACCCACTAGCTTAGATTTAAATATATTCATAAAATTTGAGAATCAAGTGAATTTTTAATTAAAATGAAATTAATTTCAAAGCTATAGATAATATCGATAGTAGGAAGATTATTTTTTGCATCCACTAATAAATTTATTAATCTCTTAAGTTACTTTGGTGCGTCTTTATCGTTGCTATATTCTCATCATATCAATACATTAGATATTAATTTTAACTTTTGCTGAAAACTTTTGCGCCAATGTGAAACTCAAATACTATAACAATCAGTGAGTAAATATCCCAATTTTAATCTCCAGCTTTCCAATATCTTGCCTGTTTCATGTCTAAATAAGGAACATTCTTGATTTTATTGACTTGTGATTTATCTCCAATCTGAGTTGAGTTGACAAACTTAATAAGTTTAGTTTTGAATACTCACTATTTTATACAAGAACACATTCTGGATTAATTTGAAGATGAAATACATTATTATTATGTAACTCAGATACTGCTTAAAATAAATGTAACATCGCTGTCCTAGTTTACTTATCTATTGGTTTGACTAATATAAGATCTTTTAGTGAAACTTTTAATCCAAAAGTCTCAATTATTATTTCTTCATCTTGAAGAATAAGCTTGTTAATTTAATTAACATATTTAAGCTATAAAAATCTGCTGATGTCTAAGAACTTAAAGAACTAGTACAGAGCTTTAACATAGTGGCATTTTTCATTAGTTCTTTAAACTCATACTCACATTTGTGTTAATATACTCCAGAGGTGTTTGAAAATATTATCTCAGTTGAACAATTGCTAAAGTAATCAGATCTTTTTGCTTCTTTTATCATTAGATTTAATTCTGGATAGATCTTTTTAGTTACAATAAACTGATTATTTTGCTGGGATTCAGAGTCATTTTTATTCTCTTCAAGATTTTTTTAATTATGCTTCAGCATTAATATGTCCAATAAATTAAAATTCATCTTCTTCTGAATCGTATTTTGCCTTCTCCATTAAGTTAATCATTTTCTGAAAGTTTATCACATTTTTGCCACTAAGCTGAGCTATTAAAGGCTGCGAGCTTTCTTGAAGTTATTTTATTTGCTAAATCAACTAAAATACATTTATTAAAACAATTATACTTACTATTGTAGGGTAATGAGCATTTTCAAGCTCAATAAGTTTGTGTGAAATAAGAGGAGGCTTTAGGTCTTTTGAATTATTGAATTTCAAATTTAGGGCTTTGCATATATTGCATTTATAAGTTCCCTCTGTCTTTAACTATACAAACTTCCCTTTATATCTTACATGAGTTACTTTATGGCGAGTTAACTCCTTAGGAGTATATTCTTGATTGCAGACCCTACATTCTATTAACTTATTGGGTTGTCGATCTGTCTTTTAAAATCTTTGCCCTTTTCGAAAACTCCATCTCCACCATAAGTCAATATCCTCTCTGGATTATTTGTAATAATTTGTGTCAATGCTGACAGCTGAAAGACTGCTGCTCTCGTTATTTTCTTGCTCTTCCATAATCCCATCATTAGCTCGTTCATCATCAAATGTTGAAACCTCGTAGTCAAGTGGTCTGTTTTGATTTGACATATTTATTACAGAAATTAATTTATGTTTATTTAATATATCTTAATAATAAACTACTTATTATACTTAACAAGGGAGACATAAATTAAATATTTAGGTACGAGGTTACATAAATTAGAATTCTATGTATCATACTTAAAATTAATACTTTAAGTAATCTTACTTTAATTGAAATAATAGGTTATATTACAAAAAGTTTAATTTTATGTACCTATGTACATAACATTATTATTTATGTTCCTTCTTAAAATCATAAAATATTTACTATTCAATATGACCGAAAGTTTAGTATTAAATAGTAGACCTTAAGAAATCTTACAAATTCAACTTAGACTTGAGAAGAACAGGAGGACATAAATTTATGTTCCTTTGATATGTGCGGTTGCGTTATTTTTAAAGGCTTCAAATACAAATTTATGATTAAGCCTTCTAGGCCAATAGATATTTAGTATAAAAGAAATGTAAGCCTTAAAACCCCATGAATTTTTTAAGAATTAAGATAAGGGGGTACAATTGATTAATTAAGAATTATTATTATATTGGAGTAAATTTAATCTATTTAGACTAATAATTAAAGCCATTGGCTCGAATTATTTTCCATTAAAAATAAACAAATCAGGGTGTGTATATTATCTTTTACGCTATTTTTAATTGATTTTAGCCAATATAATAATAATTCTTAATTAATCAATTGTACCCCCTTATCTTAATTCTTAAAAAATATGGAAAATTTAAACTAAATACTCTCAAAAGCAGAGCCTTTAATTAATAGATGCTAGGATTTTGGAGGGTAGGCTTAGTTCTAAGCATGACTGGTATAATTACCTGAAGTTTTATTGTTAGATTTATTTGACTTAACTTAGCAGAAGCTTCTACATGCCACCTTACAAAACGACCTCAATGAGGTTTATCAAAGATGCTCTACAAAAGAATGTGCACTTGATAAGGTCAGTAGCAATATAGAAAATCAATATACCAAATTATCAAGAACTGTCAGTTAAATCTATATTCAATCAAATAAAAGACGATAAAGTAATTTTGGAGCATCTAAACTATTATGAGGATACTGGAGAGTTGCCTGACAAGTCATTTTTCTTTGGAAAGCTTGGGACATTATCCTAAGAATATTTGAAAGAGACTGTTAGACAGCAACATAAGCTTAGAAATTATGTATCTCAAGAAGAATAGAAGGGCGACTAGATATTAGTTAGCCCTGACTTCTTATAACAACTTGAAGAAGAACAATACTTATCAAGTAAGCATAGATAATATAACATTTTCTAGAGCGAAAGGGAAAAGCCCTTTCTTTACTTAAGATTAAGTCTAAACCTAGTAGAATTAATAAGAAACGAAAGTTATTTGAACTTGTCAAGAGCTACAAAAACTTTTATATTGAAGAGACCAAGTTATAACGACCGAAGGATAGAGAAATGAGAGATGAGTAAAATATAAGGGTTTCTCCACTACTAAAGAGATTACATGGGAATTAAATCTGAGCGATTAAGCAAAATTAATTAGTTACATATAAATTAAATAAATTATGTGCCCTTTATCTTTTCACTGACTAATTGATTGTCTCATCTTCGATAAATGTCTAATTATTACAGTCACTTTATTCAATTTATAGTGAACATTCTTCTATAATCACGATGTGCTTTTTATTGGACAACATAAAATCCAAACTAATTACTTTGTTTATGTACCTTTATTTAACTCTCAAGAATACTTCTTTAATACAGATAAAAATTTAGAGTAATAGGGAGCATTGTATATTAAATTGATATTTTTATCTTAAAATTTTTACTTGACTTCCTTGTCATGATGGGCACGTAAATTATCCATAAAAATAGCAAGTTTATGTTCCTTATTTTTATTGACTGCCGGAGTTAAACTATCAATTATATCTTACTTTTTAATTGATTTTTATCAAATTAAGAATGATTTAAGCCCATCCTTACTGATATAAACTATTGCAGATTGTGTTTTGACGCTCAAACCCTTTTTTAAGAGTACTTAATTTTGATATTTATGCGTCCAAGATTTTCTTGTGATGGAGTGTGGCTTGAATATTGTCTCATCCATATAAATGATTTTATAGCCTTGGTTAATTAAATCAAAAGGTTCTTAATAACAGTCAATTTATTGTTTGTATATTTGCTATTATTTCAAAGGACTTTACTTCTCATCACCTTATATCTAATCCCTATCTTTTTGTAAATCTAGTAAAGCTTTGATGGGCTTAATTTTTTAGCTGGATATTATCTGTGAAACATCTTGCATCTATTAAGTAATGATAAATGTTTCTGTGTTTGAAGAGTCTGTGTAGAAGTGAGAAAGTCTATATGTGGCAAAGATAAATCCTAATGGGGACTTGAAACGATAGTTTATGTACTTCTATTAAAGTGTCGGTGCGTGCATATCTTAGAGATTTAACGTATGCTCAAGCCAGTCACTTACTATATTTGTTTGTAAGTAAAGTAAGTCATTGAATGGACGAAAGCCTTTGAAGATCTAAATCTTAACTGAAATATCAGTTCTATTATATTTTGAGAAATACTTATTCCCTTTGCCATATTAAATCAGATTTAGTTTTATTTATCAAAGAAATATATATTCACTCAATTCTCAAATTTTATGATTCTGTAAAATTATTAATATACGTAGATGTTGTTAATTGAATCAATGAACTGAGTGTTAAACATACGATCAGTGGAAATTTGTGAGTACATACTTGAATTCCCATCTATTATGAGCTAGACCTCTATCTCTATGTCTACTTTTATCATGACCTTTCTCTCCACTATTTCCCAATTAAAACCCATTGCCATTAGCTTCCCTCTATTTCTTCTCATCCTATTCCTGCAATATTCTCTGTTTTTCATCAATTATTCTTTGCTTCTTCTCTATGTTCTTAAAAAGATATTTGTTCTTTGGTAGTGTCACATATTTTGGGAAAACTTTAGAGAATTTTTCGTAAAATTCAAACATTTTAGGCAGAAGTTAGATTGACTCCTATCTTTGATAGAATCTCTTGAGAAATTCACTAATATCATCAAAGATTAGGTAATCTTTAAAGACTGAAACTATATTGGTTGTTTCATTGTAAATGATATCATTGATTATTTTAACTTTGTAGTATTCTCTGCTTGTTAAGTATTTTTGTTCAAATTTATCATGACTATGTCTTAGCAAGACTTTTAGTAATAATTTTTATAAACATATAAGACTTTGGATCTTCAATTTGAGAACACTACAGACAGCTATCAAATACTTTTTATTTATTACAAAGTGGGCAATTAGTCAGTATTTTTTGAATTTGAAGAGTAAGATAAAATAATAAAAAATTTGAATTTCATCATCTACTGGGGAAACCAGATCTTATCTAAGCATGAAAAGTTTCAGCTTCATACATTTAATAAGCTGCAAACCAATCTTCATTACATTAGTTTCATGATAAAAATACTTGAATGTTCTCTCTTCTCTCCCAATATATTAACCTAAAGTTATCAAAATGAAACTGAATGATTGCTGAGTTCCAGGTTAAGTTAGTTATCGTTGCCCTATGATTTACTCCCAGGATCCCGATAATGAATGAAAAAATTGTTTGTTGTTTATCAGATACATCATAAGCATTAAAAACTCCACAGTTCTCAGATACGAAATGCGAAATGCAATAATATAGAATGATTATCAGGATGGTCTGTGAATAAAGTAGCCTACATTACACTCTAAAGTATAGATATAGATCTTCGTTAAAATAACTCAGTTAGTATTTTCGCCCTAAAAATTATTGTGGCTAGTGTACTTTGTTTAGATTCCTTACTAAGCAGCAGCTATACTAATCAGCTCAATATGGGTTCATTAAAGTACTTGTGATTTTAGAAACTACTGGAGGGATCGGAGGGATCGCAAGGACCGGAGGTATCGGAGGGATAACAATAAAAAGGAAAATTACCTCAAGGACTATGATAAAGATGTAGTTTCAATGGATGAAGAGAAGTAAAACAAATGCTTAGGACTGTGAAGTCATGAAGATAATTTAAGTTTAACTCACTGATTTTAGAAGCATTTCAGAAATGATTATCTTCCCAAATCTCTGACAAGATTCTTGGAAACTTAGAGCTTTATAATTGCAAATTTCAGAAATTAATGATCTTAAAGTCCTTTAGAAAATAAGAAATTGATGAATAATAAAGATGCTAAAAGTGTTCGCGCCTGAATTGCCTAAGATAATCATTTGAGAAAGTCTAATAGATTTTAAAATTCAATAATTTCAAAAAAGATCATCATCTAGAACAAACCAACAAAAACCGCAAAATGAAGAAACAACATGGAGCTTTCTAAAGTGTACAAGACTTAATAAAAGAATTTGAAGAATAGGGAGAAGACTTAAATTGATTAAATTGAAATAGATAGATGATTATAGTATCTGATTGTTTGTGATAATACTCAAAGGTGTCCAACTGCAAGGAATGTGAAGATAACATGGTAGGTCTCCTTTCTCTTCCATTGTGGAGCCATATGACCAACACTATGAATTGTAGCAAAAGTGAAATTGTCGGCCTCGTGTTCAGTCTGTATCCTGATGTTTAGTCGCCAACTGGCCATGATTTCCATGCAACGATGGTTTTAAGTTTAAGCTCTCTGATCCAGATTTGAGTGCCTAACGTGGGAAGAAGACATCAGAGTCGCCTGATTACTTCAATATTTCTGTATTTGCCTGTCTGAGTCAATTCTTGATAGATGCTGAGTGTTGCTTCTCTGCTGAATGTGTAGTCACGTGCTGGATTTGTTGTGCAAAGCTCAAAGTGTGTGACTGCAGCATCAATTTTCAATGAAACCCCAAAGCTGTCTTTGTTGAAATAGTCAAGTAGTGGACCATCTTAAGTACCGCAATGAATTTCGTCTTTGAGTTCACTCTTGTCAACATAGGGAATCTAGGCATTTTTCCGAAATCAATATTGCAAACGAAGTAAGGGGCGAATGCTCGACTGGGGTAGTGGCCAAGAGCACCATGTGATTCTCCATGTTTTAATCTGCGGAAATGGAGTCTCCGACTCAGACATCTACTCCAGGAGCCGAGATATCTAAGCATCTTTATTTTGAGGACCATCCTATGGCATTGCGCAAGCGCCTTGGGGTACATTTCCTTGGTAATGGTAACGATGAGGATGGTGATACAGTGACTATTACCTGCGAATCTCTCTAGTCCGCTGGACTTTTCCTCTCGGCTCAGCGTGCTTTCCTCTCTCTTGCTGTGTAAGACGCTATTGCGGATTCTCGTCTATTATTAAAGTATATCAATTACTCAATGAATCTTACTAATGGGTGAGAGGAGGAATCTTAGAGTGATAAACTGTGCGCGCTGCACTCGTTGGAATCTCAACCAATGGGGTTCCCATCCACTCTGGCACTTCGGAGCACTTACACGACATCTTCGCACCAATGAGAGCAGTCTCATATACCAAGAGAGTTGAAGTTGATTAATGTTTAGGAAGCAGCGAATATTAAACTTTCTATCACTTCCTTGACATACGCTAACACCAATCTTCCAACTGCTTAAAGGGTCACAATCATAGTCGGTCTTGCAAGAGATGGTCACTTTATCATTGTACTCTACAAAGCCACTGATGCTCTATGGCAGCCATGCGATGTTGATGCTTGCAACGGTGTGATGATCGAAGGTACATACGTCTATGTCGTTACTATTCTCTTCCCCTACTTCCATGCCTGGTGGGGTCCCTGCTGATATTCATGTGCCAGTGTTGCCACTACTCAAAGGCATTAGTAAAGGTCATGTATTCCTTGTCATCCTGGATTAGATTAGTGTCCAAGGGGAATCGCCATTTATAGCTGTTAGTAATAGGCTTTAATTAGGAATAAATTATAACTCAATCAGCTTATTAAATTTGGTAGCTTTTAGTTTAATCAACTTAGTACAATATATATATATATATATATATATATATATATAGGAAGGCCTCAATAATTAAAAAGCTACCAAATCTCTAATAATAATAAAAATACTAAAATTAATTTGAATTTAAATTTAAAATAACAACCACCCTATCTCTTTTGATTACATACTTTTAATTTTTCTCAGGTTCAAATGCCTAGCTCCAGAAAAGGAATCAGCTATCTATCTTAGTTACTCTTTAATAAGTGATTTTACAAACATTCCAAGATCAATTGTGAAAAATATTTGCTTAATCAAAAGTTAGCAAGAAAATGCCAAGTCCACTCTCTATACCTTGCAAACTTTCGGATGATAACATTGAATACCTAACGAGTTAGAGCACTTTGTAGCATTAGGCAGGGATGACATTGGGGGAAAGATGTGTAATGTTCCATTGAAATTTTTCTGAGCTTAAGATTTCTCAATCTAAACTTTCTAAGGTATACAAGGATAATGGAATTAAGAGGAAATTTATCAGACTCTGCAAGTACATGAGTCCAGTTTAGACCCTGAAAACCTAAGGGCTATTCTAACAGATGAAATTAGAACTAATCAATGCTATACAGGGGGAAGAAAAATTGTATTCATTGACGAGGTGATGTTTACATACTCCGCTAATCTCAAGCAAGAGTTTAGCAATAGGGGCCAAAAATATTATTGTGGAAGACAAATTACAATTCACTAAGAGCATTGCTGTGTTGCAGGAGTATCTCCTGACAGAGGTTTGGAACTATACTACAATCATGATAGGTCAGTGGACGTTGAGAAGTTGTATGATTTCATCATAGGATTTCATGAACAAAATATGACAAATAGGCTTGCTGTAGTTCTTGATAACCTAAGAGTGCATCACAGTAAAAAGATCAAAGCTTGACTGAGGAGCTAGGCATTACTCTCATTTTTACTCCTCCATACTCGCCTCAATATAACCCTATTGAAAATTACTTTTCGGTACTTAAGAACTAGTTTAAGAGGATGAAAATGAAGATTGTTGGATAGGATGAAAAGTTTGATGCAAAACGAGTTTTGAGATAAGCATTCTGTAGAGTGGATGATGGTGTTATAAGAGAAATATGCATGAAGAAAATGAAGAAGTTTGATTTATGATGTTAAGTTAAATTATGATAATTTAAGCTCAAATGTTAAATCTCATTGCGTTGTTGTTCATGGTGCCAGCGTCAGATTAGGACTCAAACATTGTGGTGTTCATCTCTAAGAGGCGAGATCCATTACTAGGTTTGATCCCCTTCCTTGCTAGCTGAGGCATGCTCAATCCCCCTGAATCGCTTAAGGGACAAAACTTTGGGGGGCGATTGCTTAGGCTTCCTGTCCTTCATTAGTTTGGTAGAAGCTTTCAAGAGCTGCATGGTCCTCCCCGATTTTTCTAAATATTAATAAGGTTAGGATAGAGTAAGATACTTGAGATAAAGGGATGGCTGGTAAGCTGTGATAACCAATCGTCAGATATGAGAATAAAATCATTCTTCTATCCTTAACTATCCATGCTATTCCTGCTTCCCCTTGACTTGTTGATGATGTGTGAGAGATACTCTGGTTGAATTGTATTGAGAACATTGAAAAAGTATTGTCTGTCAATAGGTTTGGACTTCTCCGACATATCTGGCAAGTAGATGCTCAACTCTTGATCGTCACAAACTTGCAAGTACAGCTGCCTTACTGAGAGTTCATCATACTTTGGCACTTACACCATCTTTATTTAATCCATTTTCAAAAGTCTCTTGTTTCCCTTGAAAATCAACCTCAGATATTCTATAAAGTATTAAGACCTAAAAAATTACGAATCTCTGTTAGATAGGAGTAAATGTCTAGTTTGGATTTGAACTTCCCACCAAGTTCGTGAGGAGTAATTCTTAAGATGCTGTCCTCAGCTTGGCTATCATTCATTTGAAATTGGTTGAATGATCTTTTAATGGAATTCATCTCCATAAATGTTATTACCTATAGCAAATTAAAAATAAAATATTATTACTCACCTTAACTATAAGAAAAACAGCTCTTTTAGTTGTAATGATACTTAAGAATGTGGAAAAATCTTGAGCAGTATCAATTTACAAAAAAGGGTGGTGGTGCTGAATGATATTTTTTTCCAAAAAAATCAAAATTTTAGGTTTGTGACTTTTTGTGATTTTTTGTGATTTTTTTCTGAAAAAATTTGTTGTCGATATTTAATCGACCCTCCACTTATTGTTGATATGCTTTGTTCATTGTGTCCTAATTCATTATAATAGAGATTTAAATTTAAATTTTTTAAAATAAAATAATCACAAATTCATAATTAAAAAATGAGCGACTCTCAGAACTCATTGTACGATAGTGATGACTCACGTTTCAATTCAAAATTCTCATCGACCAAGTCCCAATTATCATCCAAGTAAAAAAAATCATCGCTAGATCATAATAAAAGGGAACTGAAATAGCAATCCAAAGACTGTTAGTCGAAAAGCTTTAGAAACTACAATGATTTAAAAAAGTATCATGATCATAAACCTTACAAAGTTCCATGTTCCGAAGCAAGAATGACCCTAAGCCTGATCGCCAATAGCTACTAAAAAACTTATAAGGATATTCAAGATCACCCCAAGTTATCAGAATACCCTCTATAGGAACTCGATCGTGATCTCATTAAAAATTATATAAGAGTAAAGAGACAAAATCTAAGAAGATCACTTATAGGAGTAAAGATGAAGGAAGACACACATATATTTATATAAAAGGGAGCCAGAAAAAGAATTATTAGTTAAGATCTAAAGAAGCCTCCGAAAGTAGAGAAGCAAAACTTCTCTTGATGGTCCTCAGCAAGCCATTCAAGCTTAAAATCATATTTCTCAGTTGGCTTTCTTTATTATTCATAATTACTCTGACCTCGAAGATGAATTTCAACTTTGTTTAATATAAAAGATGAATTAGGCTCTGATTGATGACAAAGAGTTTTATAATAGCTGTGTAGAAACCTAACTTCAGCATTAATAGAGGCATATAATTGAGTTGTTAAAATCTAGAGAGATTAAACTTATCGAGAGGGAATTCAAAAATTACTCGCAAGCTTAAATCATTAAATTTCACTTGGCTGCTTCATCTATCATCAAAGAGTTACCATTAGAGGGCTAAACCCTGATCCACACCCTTTACCCAAATTTAAAGCATAATGTTGACACTCAACTTTATGATGAAGTTGAGAAAACGATTCTTGGTGTGATGGCATCTTCCATAAACAGATATTTAAAGGATACTAAATAGCAAATGACATTGGGTTTAGTTAGTCTATTGTTAGATTTAAATTCTCTGTCATCTCTAAAGGCCACTTCTTCACCAGAGAGCAACATGGTTTTTCAATAATTCTTACTCAAGAATGGTTTCAATGAAAAAGAAGCGGAAATGGTAGTTAAAAGTTAAGATAACTTCCTCTACAATAATTTCATATAAACTGTCAAGAATATCAACAAATTATATAGAGAAGAATTTATCACATTGATATCAATATCAAAAGTAAAGCAGGACCCCTCACATTCAATAAATGATCTTTTAGGAATTTTCTCATAGAGAAGAATCCTTTTAACGATGCTCTCTAAGCGTCAGCACATAAACTTGCAGCTGGAACGATTAGTAATTGTGCTGTAATCTGTCAAAGACTATGAGCTTGATCAACTTGAAGAATTATTTAGCTAAAACGAGACATTGTGGATACGGGAACTTACCAAACTGCAATCCTGTACCTAAAATAAAAATTATGTGTCAATGATTGAGTCTAAGAGTAAGAAGATTTGGGTGGACTCATTAAAGTCTTAAAACTCTGATCAAAAGATAACTGTCGATGACATTGTCAGATGCTCATAATTATTGGAGGAAAGTTGTCTAGACTACAAACACTCTATTTATTAATCCACAATAGCTGCAATCATTTTGAATCATCAGCAAAACAATATTCAAATCCAGATGCCTACTGCATCTGGCAAAACTTGGGTCTAGGGACTTTTAGCATGCTATTGGATTTAGCAAGGGAAAAAGATTGTTATCATAGTTCCCGATTAGATCCTCAAGTTGCAAACCTAAAGGTTTGTCCAACCTTTAGGCATTTAGTTGCAGATAGAAACCATTGAAAACTTCTACAAAACTAAATAGTCTTATGACATTTTGATTCTTGATGAATTCGATCACATTACTTGGAAGCATCCATTTTAATATCATGATGGAAAATTGAATGGTATATGGGATTTATGTTTGACAAGGTCCTAATGTTTAGTGCAACTTGCGATTTAGGTATTCTAAGGGTGCTCGCTCAAGTATGCATTCAACCAAAAGTTTTGATTTTCAAGAGTGAGTTCGAGGTATTGAATGACTTGAGCTAAGAATAAGGAGGGGACATTATTATATGCTTAAACTCAGATGAAAGGCTATAGAAAATTAAAAGCGAAATCTAAGAATCTAGCCATGCTGTCTCTTTCATTGTCTTCTGCAATGAACATGAGAAGGATAAAGTTAAAATTATTATAGACTCGATTGGCTCTCTAAATGTTAGAATGGGCATCTCTCAGACTATTTTGGATGAAATATAATCGTGGTAAACTGGGGTCTTAATTCTGGGTCAGGGTGAAAGTTATGGTTACAATACTAAGTTTAGAGGTGATGATCAAGTGATTATTGCATGTGACATTAACTCAGAAGGTAAATATCTATAAATGAGAGGTAAGAGCTCGAGAAGCATGGGGGCATTGAAGTCAAAATACTTTCCAATATCTAACTTACCAAAGCAGCAAATTTTGCATAAGATGAAGCAGCTAGCGATTGAGAAGCTTGGCAAGCTAGAATAACTTATGGCTCTAATCTACAAGAAGCGATTCAGTAAAGTTCTGTTGGATGCTGTTTCATATGCATAAAATGAGCATGATGCAATAGAAAGTCTCGATGACTTAAAACAGCTGATCGGGGCGGGCGCTTACAAAAATCTAGCATAAAGCATGAAGAGTTGATACGAGATTAGAAAGTTGCTTAAGATATAAGCTTAATTGGTTTTAATGCAAATGTTGATCTTAAAATTATTAATTCTTTCAAATTCAAAAGATTTTAGCTAAATCCTGAGTATTCTCTATCATACTTTACTTTAACAACCTGCAATATTTTCTATTTTTCATGTTATTTTGTAAGTTTTACGATTGTTTTCTATAGGCAACTTCTGCTACATTCTTTAAAATTTATTAAATACCATTTAAGTTTTGCATTGCGAACTTTTTATTGGAGCTCATGAGAAAATCAGTGCCATCCTCTAAAAAAAATGAAATCATTTTTTCCTCTTCTAGCTTCAATTGGCTATCATTGCTTTGCAAACGCTCATCATCCTCGCTATTAATGATGTTGTGAGTTTATTAGTAAAAGAGGCCTGAATCTAGATTTTTCTGGTTTTAATCCATATTTGCGAAGTCTAGCATCTTCCCCTTTAAAATATTATTCTTTTTGGAAGTGGCCTGTTGAGAAAGTTAAGTTCTCGAATCATGGGACTTAAGGGATCGAGATATCATATCCTATCCAGTATTTATTGATTCTCAATTGATGATTGAAATTTTCTTTTAAGTTTCTTGACTGTCCTTATTTGTGAAAGCCCTTTTTACAGTTTCACTATTAGATGGTTAGCCATCAATTGGACTGTGGTCTGATCCTAACCCACCTGAAATTATAGTGTTTTTCTTAAGTTTATTTTCAAATCTTTTATTTGAATTTATTTCTTTAGCTGTCAAATCAAACTCAGTACATGTCTTGAGTACTATAAAAATATTAAATTAAAATACCTTGCTTTAGATCTTTCTTATTGATTTAACCTTGTTTATTGTTATTGCTGCCTGTACTCTGTGAATATGTATGGAGACTACTGGGTATACCATAAATCTTTATTTGATTTTAAATGTTAATTTATTTGGCATTTCCCACACCAGCTGCAGCATAATTTTAATTTAAATTCTACAGCAGACTGTTGTCGTTATCGCTGATAAAATCTTCCTGCTCAGAATCAGTCTCATTATTATCATTGTTGTACTGGAAGTTGTTATTTATTTGTAGGTTTGAAGTTGGTCTTTTGTAAAATTCCTTAGCTGATATCATCATCTATTGCTTCTGGTGGTTTTAAATCTAATCATAATTAGTATCATGATTTTCTTGAGCATACCCATTATTTTTGTTTTATTTGACTGTAGCCAGATTCTTCTGTGATGCATTATTCTGCAGCAAACTTCTTCTCTTTCATGTTTATTATCACATTGTTGTTGTCTTTTCAATTCTTTTCATTCAGGGTACTCCCCATTGTTGTAAAATAATAATAGTATATTTTATTTTGATTTGATGTTACACCAATAACACTAGCTCCAGTGGGGGTAGTGGGATGATTATTTGTATAAATATTATTGGCAGAAACAATAGGAGATATATGATTGAATTCTTGATGATTTTGCTGCCTACTCTACATCTACTTGGGACTGTCTGGGTGCGGTTGATAGTTTTATTGATAGTCTTAGTATTACTAATTTTATAAGAGTTATTGCTGATAGTTTGATTGTTGTTGATTTGTATTTGCTGGGTCTCTATGTGTTTTCATTTCTTATGACTGTTAGATTTCTTCTTTAAAATAACTAAACTATTAATAAATAGATATAATCATATTCTATGTAAATTATTTTTATATAACTGGCAATAATTTAAATTATTTCAAATTGATAATTAATTAATTTTCCTATATATTCCAATTTAAATTTATCTTCAGATGGTGACTATGATATAGTTTATTATGTGAATTAATTTCTAATGTAAAATAATTTAAATAAATGTGTTTTCTTAATATATATTCAAAAATATATAAGTTATAACTACTTGTTTTATTTCTATTCAAAACTGTTTATAAAACAAGCTTTTCACTTTTTATAATTATTTATATTAAATTAATTTATATATAATTGATTACTTTTGAGAATAGTGTGAGTAGGATGATGATTATTAGTTGTCGTCGTCTGTGATCTTTACTTATCTGTTGGTGTTCTTCTGTGATTAGGTGTTGGTTTCACTCCAAATGTATTTGCAAGCTTTCTGGGAGAATCCTCTGAGAGTCTTTGTGTTTAATCCCTGGTTGTAGCTCATTAAAGAAAATAATTCAATATATAAGGTATAAATCATATATGTTTATATGTTATATTGCTAGAATACCCATAGCAAATGAAAATAGGAAGTAATGAAAGTAAAATACATAAACAGTCCATCAAAATATTTAGTGGATAAGTTTATAAAAATACTTCAAACTTACCTCTTGATAGGGAATATTCATAACATAGTTTCTTCTTTCCATTGTCTTCCAAAAATTCTCAAAAGCCTTTGGCAGAGTATAGTAGGTTATTACTACTCTTATATGTGGCTGCTCAAACAATAATCCAAATCCACTGATTGCAGCTGATAGCCAGTGTATTGAATCTATAATGTAAAAATTGTTAAAATTTTATGGATTAAGCCATGATTTATAGAAACAATTGTAGGATTTTTGGGTAACTTACTAATAGAGGGGTTAAGGTAAGAATCTAGTGCCATAGCACTCAAAAAAGTGAATAGTCATCACAAAACTTGCTAATAACAGAACTGATCTTAATATATTTATCACTAATTTAGACAAAGTGCCAACTGACTATAGACATCAAAATTTTAAGAATTCATTCATAAAATTCAAAACTTTATTGGAAATCTTAATGATAAATAAGCTATCCATAACTTTTTGAAAGAAACTTACTTCTTGAGGAGTTGTTTAATCTTGAAAATTAAAATAGGCAAGACATGAATTGGCAAATTTATTTTGACTAACGTCTTTAATATTAACTAAAATTTCATCCATTATCTATCATTGCAGTTGCCATAGTGATGATAGAGGTTGCAAGAGTGTCTTGTACCTAAGATTATATGGTATACCAATTCCTATGCTATTCTTTATTCGCTGCTTAAGTATTTCATGCTTGATTATGCTGATACCATTGTTTATAGAATAGAATAAATTCAAGATCGCCAAGATTTATTATAATATATTCATCTTTCGATTTAATAATAAACTAACTTCATTTCTTGGGAGTATATTTTATCTTAGGTGCCGCCCTTGTCGGTAGAGCCTATGATCACCCATGCAGAAGAAAGTCTGCTACTCTAATCAATAAAAATTAAATTTATAAGTAATTTATTAGATCAAGTCAGTTTTGAAGACCAACTTGAAGGAGGGTTCATTGCCAGACAACTGGATTTGGAGCAAAATCAACGGTGGCAATTACTTGACCAACATCAAGAATCAACACATTCCCCAATATTGTGGTTCTTGCTGGGCCCAAGCAGCTACTTCTTCCATCTCCGATAGAATAAAGATCGCCAGAAAGGCTGCCTGCCCCGATATCAACATCGCCCCACAAGTTGTCATTTCATCCTCTTGAATGATGATGGGTGCCACGGTGGTGAGGCTATCTTTGCCTATCAATTCATGCACTAAAACGAGATCACTGATGAGACTTGCTCCATCTATCAAGCCAGAGGTCACGACAATGGCGTTGAATGCGCTCCAATTAACGTCTGCAAAAACTGCCAACCTTTCTAAGATTAACTAAAATATTAATTCTCACAAATATTCAATAAGATTTATGTAGATTTACACACTTTTTTATATTATTTGTTACTGTATTTTTCCAACATAATAATTTTAATTTATATTGCTTTGTCTCAAACGAATACAACACCTACAAAGTTGACGAATTCGGACCAGTCTCAGGTGAACAAGCCATGATGCAAGAAATCTACCAACGTGGACCAATTGCCTTCAGTATCGCAATCCCAGACTCACTCAAGACCTACACTGGAGGCATCTATCAAGACACCACTGGTGACTAGAACATCGTCCATGATGTTTCAGTCGTTGGTTACGATGCTGAAAACGGAACCAAGTTCTGGGTTATCAGAAACTCAAGGGGTTCTCACTATAGTGAGAATTATATTAAATGCGTTAATTCTTGAATTTAAGGTCTATAATTAAAATAGTTGAATGGATTCGTGACAGTCATAAGAGGTGTTAACAACATCGCTATTGAAAGTGACTGCGCATGGGTTACTCCAGTTGATACCTGGACTAAATAACAATTTAATTGACTTTGATTAAACTGATTGAGAATAATGCAGCAAATTTATTTTTTTATAGTTCATTATTTTGATATTTATAATTTACCCTTTTTAATCTGAATAGATTTCCTAAATGATAAATTCTGTTATAATACTTAACTGTGAATGTTTTCAACAGAGACAGCTCTATTATGACTGTTTCTTGATTCTTATATTATATTTTATGCTTAAAACTCTTTTTAACCTCAGTTAATTATTAGTTAATTTTCCATATTGGTTTTCAGATTGTCATATGAATTCGCTTAGTTCTCTTTTTCTTACTGTCTAAACATTAATCCAATAATTTCCTACAGCACTCGCTTATCCTACATAAATCTCAGTAAAATCTAGCTTTTATCGGTATTATATAAGGGATTTTGGAAATTTTTCTAAGTACTGTCTTACTAGGATTTTAACATTTAAGTTGAAGTAATACAATCCAAGAATATTTATTAAAGATTTTAGGGGACTAATTGAGATTACTGATAGTTTTAATTAATGAGTAATTTTGCAAGATTTTTATTGAGTTTATGGTTTAAGTTTTTAAACTTTCATCTAACTATTGTAATTAGACTACAAGCTAATTTTGTTTAGTTTAAATTTATTCTATGTTTTTAGTCTCTATTGAATCATTTTAATTTTAAAGCATATCATAATTCCCATTTCCAGAAGAAGTTGCGCCTCCTCTTTAAGTTAAAGGTTGGTATTCATTGATAAAATTTGATATTTTTATGTTAATCTTAAATTTTTACTATTCATTTCTACTGTATCTTCGAAGTGGTCCTAAAGTTGAAGGTATGTTTCGTGAGCTCCCGTCTATATTAGAAGTATTTCTAGTAGTTAAATCAATCGAAGACAAATTCATTTTATTGACATTTTAATTGGTCTGATTGACATTACTAATGGTCCTTGAGATATCTAAAGAAGTGTTATGGCTTGTGTGATCTCTCTATTATTAATTGAAATAAGTGTTTTAATTGGTTAGCCCTTCTCTGGATGTTTGCAAAATTCTTGTCCTCGATGTGGTTGACTAAGAATGATTCTCGTGATTGGTGCTAGCTCTTTCTTTGACTACTTAAAAAGAAGCACTCTAATTGCTTAATTTTTGAATTCCCCTCTTATATTTGTATTAATATTGGGATCTTTCAATTAATCCACTGTACTCTTGAGTAGCTGATTTTATTTCTTAGCAGAAAGAGCAATTTACTAGAGAGACAATTGTTTATATTATTCTTAATTGAGCTTTTATTTTAGTGTATTTTGATTTTTCCTGAATTGTTCAAGCTTTATAGTTAACCCTATTATATCCTCCCTCAGCCAATAATTTAATAAATAAATATTAGTTTTATAATATTTAATGCAATTAAATTGTTTATTCCAAATACTAAATTCTATCATCTTTCTTCATTTTGGTATACTCTTCACTGCTCTTTTTCTTAAGCAAAGCGATTTCAACCTATACACCATTAATATGTTTTTTGTAAGAGGATAGGAAGTCTTTCTTATGATTAGTCACCAGTACATTATGAATATCGGATAAATGCTGCATCATTGATGTAAGTTTAAAGTAGGTTTCAGAGATTATAACAATAAAGCTATGATTAAATAGCTAATCAATAAAACCTTTTAACCATATTTGAGAATTGAAGTCTGCAAATTTAGTCATAAAAGAATGCACTTTAGAAGAGGGATCAGATACCTACGACCATTTCGCTGTGCTAAAGTTATTATGATTATGTGCAATTATTCCACCCCAAAGTTGATGCATACTATTCTTATTATTACCACCCAATTATTAGTCATCTCTATTTACCAGTTAATTCTTCAAAAGATCTTGAGTTTCATCGATGTTAATTAAACTGTTCTTTTTTGTGATCTGTGCGAAAGTGTTTCTACTATTTACTTTTAAGCCTTAGTTTAGTTTTGAATGTATTTTCTTACTTTATTCCGCCATAATATTAATATTGCTAAAATAACCAGAGTGGCATTGAAATTTATTTTATTTAGTTGGGAAAAAGTTAAAAGCCAATTGTTAAATATAGCTCAAATAAGGATTTATTTATTTATTATTTTTATTACAAATTAATGATTATTACTATCATCTTATAGATAATTCCTTTATTTTAAAGATACATCTATTTAATCAAGTACAAAGCTTGATTTACTCTTTTTCTTAATAACTTTTATTTTTACAAATTTAATTAATTAAATGTGATTACAATATTTAATTTCTTAATTAGAGTGTAATTTATTATAATAAAAACATTAATAAGAAAAAGAAAGGGGGTCAATCTCATTGAAAGAAAATGATTAATAGAGACTAAGATAGATTCAGATTAAAGCCAATAAGTGGTGCGCAAGATGAGATAATTACTTTTGAGTATATTTAAAACTCAAAGCCATCTTTTGTTAGTAAAAAAGAACCTTAAATAGATGTAGAGGCATTTGGCAGCAATATATAGAACTTTTTAGGTTTAAAATCTACAAGAAATTAATCATAAGTCGCTTTTTAGTAATCGCTTACTCCAATTAAAGCATATAAATAAATAGCTTTTAATTGATTTATTTTATAGAATAGTGACTATGAAGATGAAATTAAAGAGAGGTAAACACAAGAAACATCCTTTTCATCTAAACCAAAAACACGAGAAACGATTGATAATGAAGAAAGTCTGTAATAGCAATAAACTGAATAAAACAATCATAAAAGATAGCCTACAAATAAACTTTCTTCATATTCTGTTCAGTCAGCGCATTCAAATAATCAAAATAACAATGAATTCATCTCATTCTTTAACAAACTTAAATACTCAACAAAACAACAATATTTAATCGAGCAGACATTTTAAAAATCCTTCTTAATCACATTCAGCTTCAAATCTTTTAAGTTAAGAAAAAGTTATCGCGAGACTCTTTTGAGACAATTTGTAAGCTTGGAGATGGTTCATATGGGAAGGTATATCTAGTTTGCTCCTAAAGTTCTAGATATCATCCACATCATTAAGCATGATAAAGTTGAAAGAGTGCATCGAGAAAGGGATGTGCTTATGATCGCTAAACACCCAAACTTAGTACACTTAGAGTGCACTTTCTCAGATGTGGAAAACTTATATTTCCCTATGGAGTATGTTGAGAATAAAAGTCTTAGTGAGCTGCTTAAAGTAATGAGTAAGTATTATTTATTTGATAATTTCAATTCTTAGAACCTCTGCCTTTGGAATTAGTTAGATTTGTCGCTGCAGAAATAATCTCTGGGCTGGAATTCTTGCATTAAAGAGGTATAGCTCATAGAGACTTAAAGCCTGAGAATATTATGATAGATAGCAAGTATCATCTTAAAATTTTAATCATAATATAAAAATTTTAATTACATCTAAGCTTTTTAGACAGACTTTGGTGACTCTAAGAAATTTACAAGTTGAAGAGTTGACTTAATAATATGAGGAATCATTGAAAATTTCAGGAAGATAGATAGATTTTATTAATGACTAGCCAAAGAAACTAAGAGGGACTTTTGTTGGTACACCACTTTATGTTTCACCAGAAATGTTGAATTGTAATTAGAGTGGTCCATACACTGATCTTTGGGTTCTAGGTTGTATAATTTATCAATTTTTTACAGGGGAGCCACCTTTCAAAGCGACCTATGATTTTCAAGTATTTTAAATGATTTAAGAACGAACTATAGCATTCCCTAAATATTTACCATTGGATGCAATAGATCTTATTGATAAATTAATGCAACTAAATCCATACACAAGACTAGGGGCAGGATATGACACAAATAATGGTTATGATGCTTTGAAAGCGCATTGATTTTTAAAAGCAATAAGCTTTTAAAAGTTAAACTAGACTTCTCCTCCTATCCCAATCGAACGATTCAAATCAGCTTTCCAATAGAAACAAACTATTAAAAAAATAGCGTAGAGATATCTTTGATTTTGACGAAGATGAATAATTAGAAAACTAAGAGAGGCAAGATAATGTGTCTGAACTTCTTCATACAAGTAATTTAAATTAAAATAATAATGGCCCACAGATATTTCAAAATGTTGGAAGTTTAAAATATAAAAGGACAGATTATACAGGAATAAGAACAATATTTAGTTAAATCTGGAATAGTTTTCAAGAAAAAGGTAGTAATAAGTAATTTAAAAAGGAAATTGATACTTACAAACCAACTGAGGCTATATTAGTTAGATCATAATAATCAATACAAAGGGGATATAATACTAACCCAGTAAGTTAAGGCAATTTATAGAGCAGCAGATAGATTTGAAATAAATTGTTAAAAAAGTGGTAAAACCATTATTTATCGTGTAATTGGACAAGAAGCAGGAGCTTGGGTATCAAAAATAAATATATTATTAGATGCTCACATAACGAATTGAATAAATATATTCAGTTGTTATTATTTAGAATTTCGATTTTGCTCGCAAATTTATGAATTTATAATTGTATCTCAAAATCATGCATAATTAGAGTAATCATAGTCGAAGATGTGAAAAATAAGAGAGAGGTATATTCAATTACCAAAGATTTAAAGGATCCGATACTATAAACTATAATTATTATAATAAATGAGAACAATTACACTTGCTGTTTTACTCCTCTTGGGTGTCGCATAAAATATTATCTCATTCATAATATTTAATTATTTAAACATATTAATTTAATTAATTATGCTATACTAAACTGCTTATTCAACCTTGTCCATTATTCATGTTGCAAACTTTTTCAACTAGTTACCAAAAGATGTAAAATTATGTCTAATGTTATTTGGTCTAGCAAATACTTCTAAGTTAAGCCTATCAGGTGCCATCTGTTAAATGAAATCATATATCTCCTTGGGCTTTTCAGAGTGCTTACCTTCTTCCGCGAAGATGACATTATCAGTCACATGATACTTGAGCATGTCGGTAACGTAGCCTTTTTTTCCAATGAGGAAGCTCTCATTATTATGGGCAGTGTACATGCCAGATCCTTTGTGCAATTTGTGATTTTTGTCAGTTTTATCCATTCACCTTTTTCGACTTCATCATAGCCGTGAATTTTCAGGAACTATTTCGCAACCTCTTTCTTCTGATTCACAAACCATATTATGAGTATGCCTCTCTCTTACACCAACTCAATAAGCATATTTAAAATTTCCTCATCAGACACTGTATCATATGGTACGCCTTGCTTTATTCTATAGGCTGGATCCATTAGTACGACTTCATAGAGCTTGTTGTATCTCTCCATTGCGTCTTTTGCGATTTTTTCCCACATTTGATAATCGTTAATGTCTCCATCGAAAATTACTGGCTCCGTTATTGTTTTGTAAGTTATTTCGTATACCTTCTGCTAGATGGGTATAAGCCGGTACCCTTCTATAGCTTCCATCCCAACTTTTGCAGGGCCTATAGGAAAATTTTGACTTCTTCTGTCATCCTTCACTTTGGCTATTGCTTTGGATTTGTTGGTTTTAAACTTGCAAGTTTCTTCATGAATCTTACAGTTGAAGGCTCTCTGCTTAACAACCTCGCAGTACTAGCATGTTCGTTCTTTGAGCTTAATTTTATCTCTTGCAACTTTGTGAGCTTCTCTATGATAATTAGAATAGTGGACTTCTAGAGAGCTCAAGGTATCATGAGCAGTTGGAGTTTCACAATACTCGCACATATATTTTACAGGTATGCTGATATTCTTTTTGTCCATCTTCTTAGGCATTTTAGTTTTATTATACTTTTCTTCTCAGTGCTTCTTTCACTCTTTAAATTCCTGAAGTAGCTTATATTTTGAATATTGGATTTAGTAAAAACTTAGGAGAGCCATTTTTTTAGTAAAAACTTAGGATAACTTTTTTCAAAAGGGTTTCAGGGTTTTTTCCTTTCTCATGACTATACTATAGTACCATTTTTCTATTTTATATTTTTTAAACTATATAATCAGAAATAACTTAATAAGTGTAAATAACATAATAAAAAGAAACTTAAATAATATAAATTACTATATCTTTATAGGGCATAAATAATTTATTATTATACCTATTATAAGCATTAGCTAGGTATTTATTTTTTTCATAATAATTGTATAATTAACATTTTGCTTGTATATACTTTTATAATAAAAACATAATTCTTCTTAATACTACAAGTATTTTTACAATAGTAGAAGGCCATAGTCAGCAAGCTCATTTATATTTAATACGAAAGTATAAATTTATTTGAAATAAATCAAGAATTACTTATTATTTACTTATCTTTATAAAAATAAAATTTAGTTGTATAACCTTGTTTAAGGTCCAGCTTATTTTCTTGATTTTACAATTATAGTACAAATTAGTAAAAACTTAGGAGGGAAAATTTTTTTAGTAAAAACTTAGGAGGTTTAAGAAAGAGTTCAGACTGTGATTAAAAAATCCTCATGTCAAGTGAGTTGATGTTTATACACTTAATTATTTGAAAATTATATAAATTATATATATTCATTTTTTTCAAAGCTGCTAATGGAGGAAGTTAGCACTTATATATTTATTACATTTATATTAAAATATAAATCATTGTTTATTATTACATTAAAAGTATTCTTATTATATTATAGCTTTTTCATATTATACAAACCAATTATAAATTCTGGTCAGCATGTTTAGCTATAGCTCAAGCCTGAATATCAGTTAAGTGATAATATTTATACTCATGAATCAAAATTTACAACAGAAAAGTTTATAGATTTCGATTAATACTAATATTAAATCATAAATTAATTTATAGCACATGGAGAACCAAGACGTTCATACTTATGACATCAGAGAATTCCAAAATAAATTTAGGTCGAAAAATGACTGGATAATTTTTTTACGATTCAACAGTAAGATACTATTATTAACTTTCATAGAGGGGTACTTTTTACCTAACGATGACCATGTAACCATGAGGTTCATCAAAGACTTCTTGGCTGGCGAGAAGCAGCTTTTAAAATCTGGAGAGGTGGTATATCTGAACGTACCCTATTATGAAGAACTTTCAGTCTAGAACATTTTTAAACAAATTCAGGAGGATCCATAAATTATGAAATTCATTAATTACTACCCAGACTATCAAGTGCTGCCAGATAGAAAATACTTCTATGGGGTCTTGGGCACCCTCCATACTAATTATCTGTCATCACTCATAAAGCATGCAAACAGGACAAGAAACTTAAGCGATACCCTAGAAGAAGAAAAAGAAAGAATACTTATAAAGGATGATGTGTATAGACAGCTACAAGGAAAGCCATTTTTTTCAAGTAAGTGTTTTATATAAATTTATATAATATAGAATCAAAGGGGAAAGCTCTTGCTATGCTTAAGCTTAAATCTAAGCCCCGCTCTCATAAAAAGAAAAGAGAGTATCATCAAATCTCTGCATCGTTTGAAGACTATATACGTGATAACGACAGTAAGAGGAGGGCAGAAGGCGGGTAGCTGGGAGACATAGCCATGATTCAGGAATCCTCCAAATGAGAGGGTGCTAGAAGGCAGTTCTATGGAATGAACGAAAGTTCACAATTTCTTATAGCTCAACGTTTTGTTTGGTTTTTATAAATTTATGTAGTTCTTCATTTTGTCTAAGTGTCTATCTATAATTCTTTAAATATTCTCCACTTCTATACTCTCAATTGCATTTTTTATAACTTGTCCATGCTAGGTCTCGCTCAACTTAAAGTCACTTGCTATCACCTACTGCTTATAAAAATGTTTTATTTGAGAGAATACCTCCTCTATGCAGTGAAACTCAGGCGAATATGGTGCATTATATAAGCAGTTCCAGTTGTATGACTAAACCTTTTCTTACACCACCTTACTATGGTGGCTTCGTAAATTATCCCAAAATATTGTGATTGTTTATTATTTATTCTGCATTTATAGGTAATCAATAAATTGTGAAGTATCTTCCTTATTAATCGACTTGTATTTTATCAAGTAATCTTCAAGCTCTTTTTCTCTACTTATAGCCACTATAGCAGCAAAAGTTTTCAGTTTTAAACCTATTTTACTGAGTTGTTAATTTTAATATGATCTCGCCCATGAACGTTAGTCTACCTAGTATGGCTTGAAAATAACTTCATCGATGTAAATTATTTTTATACCTAGTGATACAATAGAGAGAAGTGAAGAAAACTACTCTTTTCTCTATGATAACAACTTTTTATATTTTTAGGAGTTCATCTTATAGCAGCTTCTCATGACTTTATATTTTATTTGCTATTTTTTGTAGATGTAATAAATTTAGGAAGTTGTTACTTTCAAATTAGGGAACTTCCTATGGAAGAGCATGGCTCTCGTTTGTAGTGAGTACCCTTTTTATTTTATAAGAGTCTTTTCACTTGCTATATAATCTTTGTGTTGTTATTGTAGCTATTTTTTATTATTATATTTTTATCCTGCTTAAGAGCATGGCACCTCCTCCTCCAGAGAGCATGCCTTTCTTACTTTTTATATGGAAACTTTTAGAATTTTAGCAATATCTTTGATAGTATGAAACAATTCAGGCTAATTCTTAAGATGCATGGTCCCGAAACGTAACAGTAGGATATACCTTCTTATACTTTCATTAATTTAGATATTAGGGTAGTTTTCCATTAAAGTGTTAGCTTATATAATAGAGTTATTAAATTATTATATATTACATATTAAAAATTATGATTATCATTTATGATTTTATAATTATTTTTAACGTGGACTAACAGAGTACCACACAAGACAACTGATGCTGAAAAGAATGACCCAAAGAATGACAAATATAGAAAGAATGGTCCCTACCCAAGTGGTATGGAAAACGAATTCTTGAGCACCAAGAATCACGGCTGTAGAAGAGTAGCAATGGCTGCTTTCAAGGCTGGTCAAGTTAAATCTGAAGCTATGCCATGGGAAGAAATCGACGCTGCTGCCCTTCCTGCCAACTTGGACTGGAGAAACGTCAACAACACTAACTTCCTTTAATGGAGCAAGAACCAACATATTCCGCAATATTGCGGTTCATGCTGGCCAATTGATCTTGCCACTCAACCATCATTAACTGCCAAGCTGGTGGTTCTTGCAATGGTGGTGATCCATCAGGTGTTTACGAATATGCCTTCGAAACTGGTATCCCAGATGTCTCATGCGAGCAATATGTTGCCAAGAATCTCGCTAGTGATTCATGCACAGCTATTGATCTTTGCAAAGATTGCAGAGATCCCCACCCGCTGAAGGTCAAGATTGTCAAGACAACTGCTGGGCCGTTGACTACAAGAAGAATTGCTTTGCTGAATAAAGTTTTCTTATTCTTTTTGAAATTAAGGATTTTTTCTTCTAATGATATTACGTTTCAAACTACTACGGTCTCTCTGGAGCCAACAAGATGAAGTCTGAAATCTTCAAGAACGGTCCAATTTCTTGCGGTATCAGTGTTAATGACGGTTTTGAAGCTTACACCAATGGTATCTATTCCGTGTCATCCCTCTTCCCAATGATCAACCACGAAATCGCCGTTGTCGGTTGGGGTCTTGATGAAGCCACCAAGACTGAGTACTGGATTGGCAGAAACTCATGGGGTGCCAACTGAGGAGAACAAGGTTTCTTCATAATCAAAATGCACAGCGACAATCTCGCCATTGAAGATGACTGCACCGCCGGTATACCATCATTCACCAAGGTTTCCAAGGCCAAGGACTTCATTCAATGAGCATTCTTGCTTTGAATTCTTCACGGAGTAATCAAACATACAAAGTGAATCATAATAATAATATTATCACTTCAATTTATTTGATAAAATCTTTAATATATCTGACTCTATAACACTACATAATTTATCTAAACTATGATACTACAACCTTAAATTTTAAATTATCTACTTATATAAATAATAAAAGAACTGAATTATAATTGATTAATTGTTAAAAATGTCACTATAAATAATTTTAATCACTCTCTATGTATAAGGCAATCCCTCTATTTTGATTTCTAAGGAACCTTACATGTTCAAGCAATCTTCATTTCTATCTGAACAAGCATACTAACAAGTTATGAGTTATCAATAACCATGACTGAGCAGCATTCTCCATTTCATTGTACTTAATGAAAGTAACTAAACTCATGTTTATTATGAAAGCATACTCAAGAACCCAAAAGATAATTCTAATGAGCATTTCATAATTTTGCTCACTTCTCAATCAGCAAACTCTATTATTATTACAGAGCACTATCTACCAACTATATAGGACATAATCAAACAATCTACTGGCTTAAAATCTAGTAGTAATGGTGAGTAAATTGCAAAATAGATCAATAAAAATAGCTTAGAAATTGAAAGAAGTATCAAAGATCTATTTAGTGGTGTGGATCAAGCATCAATTAGTAATGGAAATAAAGGTTTAATATATCAAAGAATCAATAAAAAACTCACTGATTTCCATGAGCTTAAGTTTTAAGACATTCAAAATGTAAGAATTGCATAGATTATTAATTATTATCCTTTTAGAGATTTCTGCAAACAATCGATTAGCTTTCTTAGATTCTTATTCAAATATTGAAATTAAAACTAAGTAGCTTTAAGACATAAAAATAGACACTTCATAAATAACTGAGATGAAGCTATAGAGGGAGGAGTTAAAGCAAAGATAGAACGATAAAAGATATAAAATCTAGTTAAATGAATCAGAGTATGCTTGAGAAATAGTAGTAACCAGTATAAGTTCATTCTCCATAGCTATTGAGAGGAGTTAAGCTAACTGGGAGCTGTTTGTTAGTTATTAATTGTATTTTAATTAAACAATTTGGAACGACTTGAAATGATGAGGGAGAACTAATAAATTCTAAGAGCTGACTTGGTTGGTCAAATTACTTTAACAAAAGAGCTCCCTCCTCAGCCTTAATCTCCATAAGAATTGCCTGTATTACTTACTATAGAGGATGATAGATGGTATGACAGATTAAAATTTTAAATAATGAAAAACCCAGCTCTTAACACAGACTATTCTCAGCAGGTATCTGTCTAAACTCAACATATTTACTGGAAGGAGATCTCCTAACCCTATACAGTAGTGCTACAATACAAAAGGAACCCTTAGCTCTTGAAAGAATTTCCTATTATAGTGATGTGGATATAAGAAAAGGGCAATTTTCATTTGAAATACATGATAAACAAGAAGTATAAGACTTATCCTATTTAGTTTTTAATCTTGGGGATAACTCTGATCAAAATTACTAAGAACTCAATATAAGCTCAGATGAGATCAAGAGATTAAAATCTTTAAATTAATTCTTGAAGGTTGAAAAAGAACAAAAAACATTGAAATTTTAATTATTATTTATACATTGCGATTTGGATAGCAAACATGAAACAATAATAGGGAATATTTGAATTTGATTGCCAAACTCCTATCTCAATTACTTCAATTGAAGTCATGATTAAAGATTAGCCTTTGTCAGAACACAGCTCAGTTACATGTTGAATTAAAAATTAGGCACTTGCTAGTCCAAATTCAAAAGGTAACGCAAAATCATCTCAGAGTGTAGTTGAGAAAGAAATGAATTGATTATTAAAATTATGAATAGCTAAATATTATAAAATTAATTAAATAATTGAATTACAAATTCAAGGGGTTTAAGAGTGTCTGAAATGAAACTTTATATAAATAATAATAATAAATATCATCCTTATAATTTAAAATGAATAGAACCGAAATGCAACTCTCAGTTTTTAGGAAAATTGATGCAAATATCTAATCTTACCTCTTCGTATCTACTTTCTGCTCAATTTTTGAGAACGACGAAGCTACTTCCCAATGGATGCCCATGAACTACGAAGGAAGTCTGTATATAGTACTGAGTCACCCTCCAGACTAACTCCAAAACAAGAAATACAAGCTTGTGCTATTGAACTGCAAATTAAAGAAAGATTTTGTGGAAACTATTGACGATCAAACTGAATTCAAGCAAAACCAGCAGCATGTGTTCTATCGTAACACAGGAAGTGTGAGTGCCAATCAAGAATCCCCAGAGAACAATAATTTATTGCCAACTTCCTTGAGAGTTATCTATTTCTCATAGCTAGAAGAGAAGGAGTAATTTTGGAAGATTGCAGTGGAATAAGTGTAGAAGGAGTTAAAAGAGAGTCGTGTGACCTAAACATAGTAGTAAGAAGAGAAGTTTTTCACCAAAGATTAAGTGAGGGAGTCTGCGACAAGTTTGTTGACTATTTCTATCAGATGCTGATGAAAAACGACGGAGATCCTGTGATTGATAATAAAAGTCTCAAAATTTATGAATCAAATGAGTTTCATAAATATTAATTGGTTTGAATTCTTTCAATAGTTAAAACATAGAAGAGGTTTAAATAATCGGGTTTTATTAAACAGTATGTATATTGATGAACTTATTGTTTAATTTCATTAAAAAAATAATAAGTTAAATTAATTCTTTTTTAATTCGTCTTAATTAATAGATTGGCTTAATTATAGAATATGGATAAATTGAAACAAGAAAGACTACAGCTAAAATATCTTACCGAGAAATCAGTGAGGAAATCGAATATGATTTGCAGCACCCAAAATTCGCAAAATATAATAGTAATAGATTCACCATTAGATTGAAACAATATCCATAGATGATTGAATATGCGCTTAATAAAATTACTTAAGAGGAAAAGTTTGAGAAAATTAGTGAACGGGAAAAAGGAAGATTGTTGCTTAGATTTTTAGAGAAACGCTCCTATCCCTTGAATAATCATTATTTCTATCAAAAGTTAATTGAAGAATCAGTCAATAAAACCAGAAATGATAATATTTATAGTGTTTCTCCCAAAAAATACAATTAAAAAAGTTAACTATCTCCACTTAATATTAATGGAGACAGTCTAGTATCAGACAAGTCAAAATCTAATATTCATTCACCTATTAGAATTCCTAATTTTGAAGAGTCTTAAGCATTCTTAAATAAGAAATTTAAAACTATGTCAAGAGTTGCGTTGTCTTTACAACTTGATAATGTTCTTAGAGATACCTAATATACCACAATAGATTCAGAATCTCCTATTTTAAATTTGAGTTCAATTCCGCATACAAAATCTTTTGTATATCACAGTATAAGTCCCCGCTAACTTAATGAATGTCATTCTCGAGGCAGATTCATACTTCCACTTATACCCAAACACTTATATTAAGCGAAGCCAGACTTCAAAAACCTCTAAATATTATTTAGAGGTCGACAGACCATTTCAATGAAGTGAATTAAAATTAACAACTGCACATGAATAACTTGCAGTTCAAATCATTTAGCAAGAAACAACCTAATTATATAATCTTAATAAAAGAAGAGTGTACCCATTGCCCTATAAAAGTAGGTTAGACCCCTCTTCCTATAATGAAAATATGTTAAATAATCAAAGCAATTCCTTATTTGAAAATGCTTCTACTACTGTCAGAACACTGAGTACTCGCAATAGATAAAATTCCATATTGAAAAAATCTGTTTAGCATTAAGCTATTGAGCTATTTAAGGAACTAGTTGAAACCATAAGAATTTGTGATAGTTAAATAGATAGAACCAAGGACTAAAAAATTAACAAAGCTGAGTAAAATAGAAGAATGAGCAAGATTATCAAAAGAAGAAGGATAAGGAAAAATAGTAACATTCTAGTTAAAAGTATTGATCATATTCAATGATTTTGATATTATGTAGAAAATTTTAAAGTTTTAGAGTACTTTTAGAACTGTAATTTATATACAGGATTATAATTCATTTATTTCTTTATTATTGTAGGAATACATTTGATTTGGGAAAATAAATTACAATTAATAAATTAAAATAATAAAATAGTGGCAGTTAACTTTCTTGAAACGCTAACAATATAGTACTTGTTCGATAAAGAATTCAAAATTAGCTGGACTTTACTATTGGCGGTACCCCTCTATCGCATTCTTGAAGAGATTTAACTGGACTTTAATTTTTGCATTAAAATCAACTAAACAAATCACCCAAATTTAAATTTGATTTATTTCGCTTCTACCGCCAATAGTAAAGTCCAGCTAATTTTAAATTTTTTTCGAACAAGTACCATATTTTTAAGGGTTTTCAGAAAGTTAACTGCCATTATTTTAAAGTTAACTGCCACTATTTTATCATTTTAATTTATTAATTATAATTTATTTTCCCAAATCAAATGTATTCCTACAATAATGAGCATACGATCATTAAATCTTTAAATTATAAAAGTTCAAAAACATTTATATTAAAATTTACAAAATTTAAAACCAAAATTAATGGCAAATTGTATAAAAATTTTGAGAAAACTCTTCACTAAATCTTCAAAACTCGCTGCTATTCTGAATAAATCACGCATATTCAGCACCTATGAAATGACTGTTGAACTACTCTCTATAATATTTTTCAATACAATACCTTCTCGAACTAATTAATAATTACTGTGTGGAATGTTTACTGCTTAAGCTTTTCTATGTATAATTCCACATGTATATTCATGTTTCGCCAAGAAAGTTTTATTTCAGGAATTCGATTATTTTCAATGTCATAGCGCAGGGGTTTATACTGGTCATGCTTTGGCTTACAAGTCTTTGATTTCAAGCGATAACAAATGATTGCTATAAAATTTGGAATTACTATGAGAAAATCGGGGAAATAGCCAAAGCAGACTAAATTTTCAGATATTTATTGAATCATGATTTGATTTTTACTATTTTGGTAATAAATATAGTTTTAATTGTTTTAAGAAATGTGTTCATATACTATTCATTGCTTATAGTAGTTTCAGTGGGTATGATAGCAATTCGAGGATTTGCCATTTTATATAGAGAAATAGAAAAGAATCAGGAAAGAAAATAGGAGAGCACTTCAAAAATTGGCACTTGAATATAAAAACGAGTTGTTTCAAAAGCAAGATGAACTCATTAAAGAGATCGAAAATAGGATATAGGGAGAGACCGATGAAATACAAAGAGAAGCAGGTCCCACTGTAATGGGAACTTAATGAGGATAAGTTGATTAAATGTATGAGAAGCAGATTAGTATAATTAGTAAACAAATTATAAAAATAGGCAATTTAAT
Source organism: Oxytricha trifallax (assembly GCA_000711775.1). Taxonomy (NCBI): domain Eukaryota; phylum Ciliophora; class Spirotrichea; order Sporadotrichida; family Oxytrichidae; genus Oxytricha; species Oxytricha trifallax. The sequence continues at coordinate 2,749 of ARYC01001480.1, read as the reverse complement.
TCCAAACATTAAGTGCTTATTTACAAATAAGTTGTAAGATTTCAAAGCAAATCCTTGGTTTTTAAAGTCTTTTATGATTATTAAGTTAGCTGACTCTCTAATAATCAACCACCTTTATCACTACTATATTCCATCTCCTCGTCATCATCAATATTCATAGCATTGCTGGTTGCTCTATGTTTTCATTCTATATTCCTATATCTATTTTTTTGTTCTTGGTGTCGATTGCTATTAAGTGATCATGTGTGTCTAGGTAATTTGTGGACTAATAGTTGATTAAGAAATTATCAATAATGTATCGTCTAGTAACTGTTAAGATGCGGTTGAACTTTATAGACTTTCATTGACATCGTGAATGTTTATTTATTGATTTGAGCTGTATGTTTCAATGTAAGTTTAATCCTCTTATAATTCTTTTTATGATTACTGATTTTACATAGATTGTAATTTATTATTTTCACGTTAATTATTGTAATTTGGATTCATTTCTATGAATTCTTACTGTTTAGCCAAATGATAGTTAAATACATCTTGTTGCTAGATTTGATTAACTTGTTTCTATTGTTCTTAATCTGGCATCATGATGTATTATGGAAGACTATAATTATTAACTGATGGTTGCCTCATCTACTCAATTTAATTTTGTAACTAATCTTTCTATTAAATGAACTACTACATGTCCACATTAAACTTTATCAAGTTATTAATGAAGTCTAATGAGTCTTCATCCTATGATTAATTTTATTAGGTATTTTAAGTATGATTTTCATCTCAGCTTTTACGTTTCTTTTTCTTTGGTCTGGTAAATTATCCTGTAATTGATTTGAAAGTTCAGAATAGTCTGTATTTTAGGTATTTTCAATTTCTTATGGGTTTATGTTTTCAGTTTTTCTATTAACAAACAAATGATAGTTTTTGCTGATATTATTAAATAATTGATACCTATTTAGATGTTTAAGGGTGATTTCTTACTAACTCTGGTTAACTATAGTTAAATATATCCTGTGGTAATGACATTACATCTCTGGTTGTTTAGCAGATATTCTGATTCAATTCATACTATGGGTTTTTAACTTGGTTAGTGATTAACTTGGGATGAACATTTCTGGCTGTTTAAGGAATCAGAAATTATTTAAAGACAGGTGAAGGTTGTTCTTTATTTGAAAGTTTTTGCTTGTAAAATACATTAAGTCTTACTTTTATTGATTTATCTTTTTCAGATTCTAAGCTACTGTTCATGGTATTGCTTGAAATTTTTGAAATGTTTTAATTCGATTAAGATGTTACTTATTTTTGATTGATTTCTCTGTTGTTTGAGTTATTTCTAGTTATTTAACTCGCTTTAAATATTTTCACTTAATTCCTTTTCTACCCATTTGAATTAAGTTAATTATCATTAGATTTCTTGATTTTAATAATTTTCAACTTCTTGATTGGTTAATTAGTATTAATGTCCATTGTGAAACTATTTAGATTAACCAATATATTGAAATTGCTTTTATTTATATTTTTGAGAGCTAAAGATAGATCAATTTTATTATGAATTGATTTAGGTGTCACCTACATAGTTAGTTGCTATGACATTGAATTGAAATCAATGCTTGACTTTTTATCTTATAATTTAGCAGTTTAAATTCTTTTGCTTTAACCCAGAGATAAACTTCTCTACTTGCTCTATGAAGCTTCACTCTTTATATTCGATAAATTCAAAGTTGAGTAGTTGTTGGTATCAATGAAATCAAATTTCTTTATTGAAGATAAAGGATCTTAACTCCGCTACTTACCTCCTGTAGAAGATGTAGAGTGAGATCTCTGAGTAAAATATGGATTGCTAATTTTAAACTTTGATTGAGTCTATTTTTGATTGGTTGTTTTGTTAGTAGTTGTACTTTTCAAAATAAGTTTTTTAGTTGATTCTTGTGGGGGCTTCATTGATGACATGTTTCTGTGTGTATGAGGGGTTTAAATTGAAGCAGGATTAGGAGGTATATTTGTTTAAATTTATCCAAATGTTCTAAGCTAAAGATTAATAGAGGTTTATTACCCTCCACTCTGAGGCCCGTGAGTTATCTTTACATGATTCATATTCTGAGTTTTTAGAATATTTGAATGCAAATTTCGCTAATGGAAGCTGCCAGAGATAGATTAATTTCTTGAGTTGTCAAAGCTTGGGATTATTTATAAATGATCAATGCTAAAGTTTTTGTTGCGAGAAAAATCTATTGATGACTTCACTGATTTTAAAGAGTCTTTAATTAAAACTGTAATATATTCTTTTTTATCATTGAAAAGTTAAATTAAACTAAGTTAAAATAATGATAGATTCAAAAATAATATTATTTATGCTGCTTCTATTTAATACTATTGAATTTTTTCATTTCTCATTATTACCAAATATTACTAAGAATTTGTTAGTTTAAAATAGTATCTTTAAAAGCATGTATAAATAAAAAACTAGATAATAGGACTAATTGTAATTATAAAGGATTTAATTTATCGTAAATTTTGAGTAGTATAAGAATTTAATAATTTAACATATTTATGATAAAATAAAGAAATCAATATTTTATTATCTGAATTTTATTCATCAAACTAAATATATCCTGATGAAAAATTGATTATAAATTTTACATTTTATATCTCAGTATTTTTTAAATAATTTATTAAAGAGTCCTTAATAAATTTGACTTTTAAATGAAGTTGCATTAATAATAGCTTTACTAGACACCTTCTTGGTGCTCTAAATTTA
>ARYC01001479.1:0-24619 GCA_000711775.1 Oxytricha trifallax | reverse complement strand
AATAAGAGTAGGAAGAAATTTTCTTTAGTTATTCAAGATTCTTTTCTAAAAAACGATAGACTTATAGTAATTATTGCATTCTAATTTAAAGCTATAAAAAAAAATTTATTCGTATAAATTATCCTCAAACAAAGAATTAGAAATTAATATAACTAGTTCTCCAAAAATTGTTGAATGTATCTTCTAACTTAACAGATTCACTTATAACTTTACAATAAGAACTGTAATATTTTGAAAGTTGGTGGTCTTTATGGGGAACCTCTTTCTAATTCAACAAGTCTATTGATGTTAAGAAAGCCAATCATTCTACCAAGAATATTAAAGATGGATTTTTAAAAATATCTGGCGATAGAAATCATTCTTGCCTGCTTGTATTATTTATTTAGAGCAAAATATAAAAAGATTGTCTTGCTATTTAATTGATTTTAAGTAATCATTTATATTTAATACATAACTTTTAGCAAATATGATTCATGATTTTGTATTTATTAGAGGCCTGAAAACTAATTCTTATTGTTAAAAATCTTATTTATATATTATAATAGTTTTTAACTCTTTACTAGTGATAATGTTTTACTATAAAAAGAAGATTTATATATATATATTTTATAATTTCAAGGCTTATGCTAAAATAGGTTAGTTAGAGATGATCAAGAGAGTTCTTAGTGAGGTAGGTAATCTTCAAATTATTTAATAATGAATAAATATTTTAAAAAACATTATGAGACTCATACATCCAAAATATACTTTTTAATTTATGATATAGATTTATTTCATTAAACTCACCAAACATTATCCTTTTTACAATAATTAAAACATGCTATTTATTAAGGGTAAAGAATGTAATTTTTCGGAATTAATTGACACTCTTAAGTTAGAAATCATCAAATTATAGATTAAACAATTATAAACACAGTAAACTCAAAATGTTTCATAAATAAATTTAAGTTTGGTGAAAGGAAAAAGGCAACATTTATTTATAAAATTAATTCCAATAGGATTTATTTTTAATTTAATATCTTTATAAAAGATGATAACTTTTATAATTATTGTATTATTATTATCTTCACTTTATATTATTTAAAAATAAATTCAATTTATTTAGATAAATTTAATAGTCATTTACTAAAATCCTTGTGTTATCACAAAGTTATTAGAACTTGTGTTATATTTGAAATTCAGATTTTGCTTTTATTTCTTGAATGAAGCTTGATGTTCATATAATAATAAATATAAAGTTTAAATAATAAATAATTCAAACAAGATATCTTGTTTAAAAGCTGAATTTCTAGGTTAAGTGTGAGAGTCAGCAGCTGACGATGAAAATATTCATTGATCAAGTTAATAAACGACTCTCAGAAGTTTAGAAGGCACATTATTTTACAATCATTTTTAAGGCATTTATAGATATTATTAGTTAAATTAATTTATTGAATTTCTAAATATAATTCATCAACATAACTCCTCAAGTCTTTCTTGCTACAAAAATGTTGAAAATCTCATTTTATATACGTATCTTTACTGTAATTAATTTGAAATTTTTAACATAAAACTAAAAAGATTATCTGCAGTTTCCAATCAAACATTGTTGATTCTACAATAATTTAAGTTAAAAGAAGATGAAGGGAATGCAGCTCTCTAAAATTATAATTTACTATAATTTAGCAGGCAGAGAGGATTACTATTTTTATAGCATGAATGATTTATTTTAATCAAATTTATTAATAATTATATTGGCACACTTAAATTAATATAATATGTGTAACAGTATATAACCATGAAAATATATAGAAATGATAATAATAATTATAAAAACAACATTTTATCATACAAACATTTTGGTCTTTATAATTTAATACAAATTTATTATCAAAAATTAATAAGATCTATATTTGCTAATAATTTATATTCCAAAATCATTAACTAGGCAGTTTATTCTCATCATTTTTTAAAAAATAAATAATTGTAAATGATGTTTAATTTTAAATTATTGCTGCACTATAGTATTTTCCTCTATGTAAGTCTTAAAAATTAATAGTATAAAAAAAAGTGGATGAAAGTAAAATAAATAAAAATGTAATTCATTAGTCATTTAGTTCGTTAATATATTAAAAATTAGCGTACATTTAATACAGTAAATTTTTCTTTCTTATCTTTATTTTTTTCTTAGAAATTTTCAAAAAGTTTCCTATCTTGTGTAGTTTTCTTCGTTTACCACTCCTTAACCCTGATCATCTCGCTGATATCGCATTCCCTCGATGAGGCTGATGAGGTTCGTCTTTGGGTTGAGCGGGTGGTGATAGTGCAGTCTTTTGATGTATTTCATGATTTCATATATAATGTAGTCTATTAGGAGCTCAAACCTCTCTACAATCCCTGTTATTAAAGACATCTTTTATCTCGCTGCATAAGCTCCGAGATCCTTCTGAATAATTCATTATAAAATCTCCTCGTTAAGCTTAGTAATGATACATATATGGTCACTTCACCACCTCCTTCTCCATTAGGGTATTGATCACAGTATCAAGAACCATCATCTTTCTCACTGATCTCTAACTTTAAAATTCCAGTACATTCATAATTCAGTATTGCAAACGAAGTTTCGAGCCAAACTCAAAATATCGAATTGATCTGTGTACAACTAGATTCAGCACGGAAAAATCTCTGAGAGAGGAATGTCAGAGACAGACAAGTATCATAGGAGCTGAGATAATGAAGCATCTTTTCTTATTGACTTACTCTGTTTTCTTTGACTAGGTGGCTTTCTCATTTCTTAATCTTGGGATAATCTCTGATTGCTATATTCTCAAATGTAATTTGCATTGCATGTCTGCTTAATGAAACTTCCCTCAATGCTAGAGATGTGGCCTTATCAGTTTCAAATTATTATGACCTTGCTTACATTGATGATAGATTACTTTCTCTTAATGCTACGATCAATTCCTGAAGCTGTCTACTTCGAGCTCTAGATTCGTTAGCTTCTCATTATCTCGAAAGATTTAAGAAATATGAATTACCAATTAATTTCATATATATAAAATTACTAGTAGATATCAAGCGATTGGCCACTTAATAAAATTTGAAGATGAAAAAAAAGAAATATTTCTTATATTTTTATTTTAGAAGCACTGATCAGCAGGAGAATTGGAGTCAGTCGGCAGAGAATCCATAAGATATTGAAAAGAATTGAAAAATGGAATCAGAAAATAGCAAAATGGATCTAAGAATGAAGGTAAGTATGTAGAGAAGTGCTGAATCAATATATTAATTTTTTTTTAAACATTCAAATAAGTTGATCATATTTATTTATAAAATTAATTGTTTTTCTTTTATTTTCAATAGTTATTAGAATATAGATTTAATTAATTTGACAATTTCAGTTGAATTTTCAGATTAATAGTCTTTTAAAATAAAAGTTGATTGGTCTTTATGAGATTCATCAGCTATTCAATATTTTGAATTATTTCACGAGTAAATAAAATTATAATTTTTATTAATTATAATTTAAGGTAACCGAATATTAAATATTAGTCGGCTATTAAATTCTAATGTAATTATAGTATGTTTAGATAATCTTTTAATTTTTAAGTTTTAAGACTTTATAAGCAGGTACCAACTTTTCGATTAAAATATCAATCTTTATTGTATCTTGTTGGAATCATAAGAAGCTGCTAGAACTTAAATTATTAAAGCAATAGAAAAATAATTAATTCTGAGAGGAGGTTGAGTTTAACAAGATCAAAACTGAAGACTAAAATGATATCAGATTTACTTTCTTTTTCACTTGATAATGCAATCTAATATTTGCTCAAATCATTTTATATCGGTATTTATTCTTTTATGGACTCTTATTTTTATTTAATATTACTCAGATTATTTTTTTAAAAAATTACGAATATTCTAATTCTTCACTAAGTAAATTTTAATTAAGTTAATAAAAGCCAAATATAATTTCTTAAGAAAATTAATATTATACGCTAAACTCAAGAGAAGTTACTTTTAAATTTAAAGCAAAATATGCTAAATATTCCCAAGAGCATTTAGCTTCATTAATTGGCATAATTAGTGGTAATTAAATTAAATAATAAAATAAAGTTTTGATAAATAATTTAATTTTTAATGATTATTTATACTTTAATAGCATTTTAAATGAACGATATGAATAGAAATGGATGAGATGTCATTTTGAAATCCTATTTATTATTGTTAATATATAGTTTATGCTCAGGTAAAATATAAGAAATTATTAATAAATATGAACCAAAAGATATCTTAAAATTTTATCTTAGTATCGTCGACTATTGATCTAAAAATTGTTCATAAATATTATATTGGACTTTTAGTTTAATAAGGAAGTTAAAATATTTAAGAAATTAATAAGTATTGGCATTTTACAAATAATATCTGGATAAATTGATCTTTAAAATTTATAATAAAAATAAATCGATAATTGTGGAAAGAGTTTTTGGAGCAGAGAAAATTATTAACTGTAATGTAGATGAATGCTTAATTAGTCTGATATTAAAGAGATAAGTTAACCTTATTTATTGGAGATTTTATGTAAATGCTAAATGGTTGCTGTATGCTGGATTTTCTTTAGGCATTTAAAATTGTTTTTAGCCTGCATAAGCAACTTAATTGGTGGAGGAGTCATAATAAAATTGAGAATGCAGCTAGATTACTAAATGATAATTTTATCTATTAATGATTTTATTAACATTATCAAAAAGTTATGATTATACTATTTATGATTTCTCCATTTAAAGAAATTAAATGTGTTTAAATCCTTGATAAACAGTTAACTATGATTTAAATTGAAGATTTATATGCCCATATAACATTTATTTTTATAATTTAAGATCTTACCTTTTGCTTAAAAAATAGAGAATTGCTTCCAAATTTTTAGAAGAGCTTGACGTAAAAAAAAGAAACAAATTATTTGAAAAAGCGAATTTAAAATTATTTAGGATTTATTATTTGAAAGAAAAATATAATTTTATATGAATAAAACTAATATTAAATCTTAAAATTAACTTCATTACATATATAATTCGCCATTTCCATCAGTTATTGTTTTAGTATAAAAAAATGTAATTATTTATTTTAGTCTTGTAAATGAAAATATCGACGTAGTTAGATGTTAAAGGCTCAAAGGAAAAACAGCTCCATTACTGTAAGAAATTTAAGATCGTTAGGAAATTCCAAAATATAAGACAATAATTGAAATAGTAGGAATATATTATTAGGAGAAACTTAATTAAATTATTGATTATAAAACAGATGAAGACAACTACTATTTCCAAATCACTCAAAACTGGACTTTGATATTTTAATCTTTTCTTATTCAATAAGAGAAGTGATAGATTTATTTTAATATAATTCCTAGAATAAGTATTTGAGGATTTCAATTTGAGTAATAAGGTAAATTTACTGTAGCAATTATGATCACAGTCTCATTTTAAATTCTCAAACTAGCAGGATTAAATAGCAGGTAAATTAATATAGAAGAATAATTAACTACAGAATGAATATATCCTGTTAAATCTGATTTAGATTTTAATCAGAGCGACTATTAATACGATTTTCCGCTACTTACTAATGAATTCTCTTCTCAATATAAATTTTGCTGATACTTTGTCTCTTCCTCTACTTGTCCCCCTACATTTTATTCCTTTTATACTGTATTTCTGTGTTTGCTCACGAATGCTTAGATCTTAATTTTAAATTTGGGTTGAACTCCTACAATTTGTTATGCCTCTCTCAGGTTTTGAGTTGGTATATGTCTTACTCTTTAAAATTGTTATTCAGCTCTTTGAGAGCTTTCCTCGAAGAGTTCATAGACATTTTCTAATTCTTTTGCCATTAGTTCATTAAGGCAAGATATTCCTATCTATCTTCATACTAACCGTGGTTAACTAATTCTGTTTCATCTCTATTTCAACATATTTATAGATCGTTACACTCTTCTTTTCTATAAATCAAGATATTTTTGTATAAATTGAAAAGAAAAACTAAAATGAATAAACAATAGTAACAATAACAATAATTTTAAAATGAGAATTCTGTAACAAAGTGTTGCCATTCTTCTGTTCTCCTTCCTATTTACAACCATCTTTCCAATTGTAAATTCTTCTGCTTTTATTTTGGTCTTCAGCAGAGTCTAATTCGCATACACTTCTCAATTAATCTCGGTAACACCCCTGTAATTAAAATTTTAGATATCTTTTAACTTACATTTTTAATGAATAACCAACACAGTCAGATCAGACATTTTTATAATTCTCATTTTGATTGATTAATTAATTCACTCAGTCAATTCACTTAAATAAAAAAGATCTTTAATTTATGCACTTATAGCTCTTTGATTAATTATATATAATAAGTAATTGATTATATAGTTATAAAACTTAATAAATTAATAAGTATTCTTAGTAAATTGACTAAGGCGGAGACTTTAAACGCTAAAAATTTAAGTTACAAAAATTATCTTAAATATATTATGATAGTCCTGTCTGTTAAGTCAGGTATCACAGAGAGGGGGGAAGTTAAGACTTATAATGAAGATGATAAAGTAGAAGACGAAGATGAAAATGACGAAGATGAGGATGAAATGACTTTCAATTTTATATATTTTCCTTTACTTTTTTAAATAATGTATGCTATTAATGTTAATTTAATGATTACAATCATATATAGTTTTACATATTATTTTACATAATTGCTATACCTTATTTTCTAATCTATATTTTGTTATACCTGGCCTCTTGATTTAATATAAAGTAGTATCTTATTTGGTTAATTAATGGTAAAATATTTGGAAGATTCTTTCATTTGCAAGTTCTAACACTAAGTAATTTGCGATAAAAATAGAGATTTTCGCATAATCTTTAGGTTTTAACACCTAATATTCTTTAACTCCCTGTTTGTTATCAATATTCCAATGTTAATCCTACGGTCTCATTGACCATTACGTTTATTTGTTTAACTTATTTTTGTTCCTCTGTCTTGCTATCAACTATTATCCTTGTTTAACACACATTCTACCGCTTAGAGTTCCTTAAGATTGTCCAATTTGCCAATTCTTCATTTTGCCCTGGCAACTTGATGGAATGATGAAATATTTAATTTATAGATTATTATTTTAGCTTGAGGGATTTATAAAATAATTAAAAACAAATAACTGATAAGGTAGAATTTTTTAAAAATAAATCGAAATTTAAATGCAAGTTAATATTGTTCTATTTTATATCATAGCTCATCTTCAGAGGACACCCACCTTGTCTAAGTTTGTTTTTTTCCAAGTAAATAGTTCTATATACCATCATCAAGGCAAAGCTTCTCCAATATATACTTTATAGCTTCTAGTTTTTCAGAGTTTGGTCCTGGAATTGCTTCAATAATGTCGTAAGCGGAGAAGGCTTTCATATTAGCTGGTAAGTTTCCTTTCAGTTCTATAAGACAAATTCTTTACTATATCTTAAATATAAACCTGACTTCTTTTTACATTTCTAATGTTGTCCTTATCCAGAAAATGCTATCAACGATTATAATTTATAGTTATTGATAAAATACTGAACTTGCCTATATCCCTTAAGAAGCATAAAAGCATTTGCATTCACAAACTTCTGAGCAACAGTTTACTTTAATAAATATCCTTCATCTTACAGATCTTCCAAATCCAAAATATATAATTTCTCTTTAGATAGCGTGTTATAAGAATAAAGTCTTGCCCTGACTCAAAACCCCAAAACCCCTTAGTGAGGTTTATAAGTGCTTTGATTTGTAGGGTATAGTTGGGATCTTATTGGGGTTAGTAGAGAAATTAGGCAATTTACAAAATGAGAAATAGAAATTAGCGAAATTTAGGGTCTATTTATGATGAGTAATATTTAGATTTACTGCTTAAGCTTAGGTATTGTACGAGTATTAATAAAGACTAAGTCAAACCAGTACTGAATTATGCAGCTATAGCATAACTCTTACACAAGATTGCCTCAACTGTAGGTACCACTGCATGTTAGCTGTTTAGCATTTTAATTCTGGTACTTGAAAACATCCAGCAAGAAAATAAAAGTTCACTCAGACTTATATTGACTACCTCTGTGACTCTAAGACTCTTAAGTATTGGGCACACTTCCCACTAGACTAGCGAGTTGTGATGCTTCATCGAAAGTTTCCTGACATTCGCATCTCTCCATAGACTATCGCAAATATTTATAGAAGGAATGGCATTACTTTCAAGACTGTTAACAGAGTCAAGAGAGTGAAAAATTAAAAAATGGTTAAAAACCTAATTGGTACCAGTACCAACCCAATTTATACTTGGATGGTACCAAAATCAGAATTATTAATCATGAAATTAAAAAAATTATAGTTATAAACTAATCATAAATATGATCTTTAACACCTGAAAAACAGTTATTTTTGCTGCAGTATCAATTCCTATACAGAGTTACAATAACTAGAAAAATTATTAGAGCTTAATAATAGAAATGAAAATTTGAATTTAAACATGCCGGCTATTTTAGATCGTATGGCAGTTTCTCTTGGATTAGGATAATCATAGCTCAACTTTGGCTCCTCTAAAAGCCTTTAGTTTTTTTTATTTAAGAGGAAGGTTGAGTTAAAGCTCTAGAGTTTGAAGCAGAGGTCTTTAAAATTGAAGTTTAAAACAAGAAATAGTGTGTAGAGGTGGGAGTTTAAGCATAAGTTGAATTGATTGAGGAAGAAAAGGAACAGCAACCAATAGAAAAAATTAAAACATTTTAATGTGAAGACTGCTAAAATCTTTTCTCAGCTGTGTCTAGCTTGAAGAGACACATCAAAGAGGTTTACTCTGGTAGAGCTAAGATCTAGTTTAAGCATGATAAAGTGGATGGTAGGTATTAGTGCACAACATGCATGAAGTCTTATACTCACTCATTCAGCCAAAGTAAAGAGGCAAATACAAAAGCACCACTTAAGCGAATTCCTGATTAAAGATGAAGAAACTTAAAAGCTTATAATTGCTAAAAGAAAAAATAAATCTCTTGAGTCATAAAGAGAACAGGTGGAGACACTCAAGAGACTGAAGCTTTTTGAATCAATGAATGAGCCAGCAAACGGTACTCATATAGCATGTCTTTAAGAAAGAGCTATATATATACTACATTGAATGCAATTGATATTGACAGCGGTAATGAAAATTACTTGCATTTTGACCTGTCTAACAAGGCTAAACTTATAATGGTTGATGAGTTACTTTACAAAGTATATCCTTTTAATTATCTCATTAAAACTAGCAGTATCAAAATAAATTTGTAATGATAGAGGCTTAGAAAAAATAGTTTTAAAACTTACTTAGATTCGATGGAGTTATTCTTGGGCATGGTTTTGTTGCATTAAGACTTAAAAAGTTTGAAATGACTTTGAGAGAGTATCTCTATCATAATAGATACCCAGATGATTTAAATGAGATACTGTCAGAAATGATTAAGGGTGTTTAAGAGCTTCATGAACTTGGGTATGTGCATAGAGATTTGAAGCCTGAAAATGTTATGTTAAATCTCTGTCCATTAGAAATTGTAGTCATTGATTTCAATAGAGCAATAAGATAAGAAATAGTAACTTTGGCTAAGGTGCTTGGCACACCAGGATACTTTCCAATCAGGGAGAAGTGGACTAATGGCTCTGTTTAATGGGATGTTTGGGCAGTTGCTGCCATAATCTTAGAGTGCGATATGGAAAGTATGTCTTACTTTGGAACAAAGCACGAAAAATAATCAATAAGTTTGGCTTCTAAACATATATAACAGGAAGATGTCTGCAATGAAATTAAAAGGCTTGTAGAGATGATAATTGTTAGAGCTCCAGCTTATCCAAGATAATCATTAGAAGACATACATGAACCACTACATAGAGCTAGATTCAAGAGGCACCACAATGATAAACAGATAAAATTTGTTTAAATTAAGCAAGCTAATATTCATTATATATTCATTAAATTAACTTAAAACCTGCATTTTGTTTACTATCCCCAATAAGATCCCAACTATACAGTACAAATCAAAGCACTTATAAACCTTATTAAAGGGTTTTGGGGTTTTGACTCTAAGTGGTTTATATAGCCTATAAATTAATAAATTTATGCCAATATTAATTTAACTTTAATTAATCGTTTTTTACTCCTAACCTCTATATTTAACAGATTAGCAGGGTTCTAAGTAAATATGATTTATTTAAAATTAATTATATTTAATGCAAATTATGTAAGTTACCATCAACAAACCAAGAAATAATAATTATTAATACAAAATTTGATATCTTAAAATAAGAACAAATTCTGTATAATATTATTTTATTTTCTATAGCAATAAATTAATGAACATACTCACAACCATGGATTTTTAAGCAAATTCTTTTTTTGTGAGAAAATTATGATTGCTATTATTGCCAACATTTAACATTATTGATTAAATATAATCTCAATTAGAGTTATAAGAGTATACAAATTTTATTCTCACTCAATATTAATAATTTAATCTGAATATACCTCATTTTAATAAATAAATTGAGTTATTAATCATTAATTTAAAAGTTTTATCTCAATTTCTGATATGAATTTAAATTTTGATTTTTAAAAAGAAACAATATGTTTAAAGAATTTTTAAAATTGTATCAAAATTTGTTTTCAATCTTTAAAAATATTTATGTTTTGCCAAGCATAACTTTTACTAACTAATAACTTGTTATAATTATTTAAATCATAATTTTTTTGAAATAAGCTGAAATTTAAATTAAAATAATTTAGTGCTAAAAGTAATAGTAATAGTAGTAATAGAATTAGTAAATCTAAAAAAAACGTTTCATCTTCCTGTTCATTCTCATCTTCATCACTTAGATTCATATACTATTGCCCTTCTCTGTGTGACTTCTTGAAGTTCCTCTTCGTTGACGGCCTCAGTCTTACCAGGTGCAACCCCTGTAATAATAAAAAGTTAAATATGTTTTTTTGTAACTTACATTTATGATGAATGACACAGAGGTTTCTGATCAGTCATTTTTTCATTTTTTAATATATTTGATTAATTTATAATTTCAATTCACTTTATTTCAAAAATATGGGGAATGCTTGATTTTGTTTATTGTTATCACAAAGCTGAATTAAATATAATTATTATTATTTTAGAAGTATGACTGATATTGGGAAATTAATTATAATTAATTAAAAATAATTAAATTTCGTGGCAGTTAAAATTGAACAAATATGAAGATATTGAGTTTGTTCTATAGAGAATTTAAAAATACCTGGCTGTACTATTTTATCGTATCGTATGAGCGAAATAAATCCACTTTAATTGGATGGCATAATTTACTGAATTTGAGCATTCAATTAAATTGGAGTTATCTCGCTCATACGATACGATAAAATAGTACAGCCAATAACAAAGTCCAGATATTTTTAAATTCTCTATAGAACAAGCCGATAATTTTCATTTTTGGAAAACTTTAACTGCAATGAATTTAATCATGTTTTAATTAATTGTACTTATTTTCCCAAATCAATTATACTTTGTAGTAATAATAATAATTATATAGGAAATATTTAATCATCGTTAAGAAATATTAGAAAAATTAATTTAAAATCAATACATTTACTTCAAAGCTGCTTCAAATTCAATAATAAATCAGAAATCATGATAAAAAGAGCTAACATAAAACTAGAGGCAAGGAATTTTACCAATTCACTTATAATTATTTTTTTAAGTAAATTATTTAATACTGTGAATAGTAAAGTCGTGGGATAATGATTGTATTAGTAATGTGAAACTTAAATGCTTTTTTTTCAGGAACCAAATAATAAAAGTGCCGCTTCTAATAGGCGGTAATGGCATTTACCATTTTAATACAAAACAAAGTGGGAATTTTGCTGTTGTTGTTATTTCTTGTTTGATTTTGGTCTTTGAACAGATAATTACAATCAAGTATTCCAAATTAATTAAATTTTCCCTTATCCAGTAGAAGCCTTTCGGTTTCCTCATCTTCTAATTAACAATTAGAAACCAAATCTCTCTTATAATTACTAACTTGTTCTAAAATATTACAATTGTTCTATCTTATTATGAATTGTGGTTCTCTCCATAATATCATGAATCAAGATTCTCTAAACTCTTTCTCAAAATCTTTATAGATTAAAGATAGATTCTTCCAAATTTCATATTAAATATCTAATAAAGTCAATCGAAACGTTTTTCAAATGCTGTAGTTGAAGGATCAAGATAATTCTAGATTACTTTGAAAGTGATGATTTTATTGACAGGAGTTGAGAATGGTTTTTTGATTTAGACTATGAATAAATCTAAAATAAAGTTTATTTACCATAAATATAACTAAATGGAATAAAACTAAAATATTATTAATTCTAAACTAAATTAGAAAGTTAAAGCTAAATAGTGAGGGAATAAGGGTCTGAGTTTACTACGCTTCTAATCGAGCTTTCTACTACAATACTGCCTTCTTAGAGTAGGGATAAGGTTGCCAGTCTAACACATAATGATTCTGTAGCTTGATTCAACCGATGAGTTTCTACATTCTTTAAGTGGTATGCACAGAACAACTTCCTTGCATAAATGAGCAACTTGAATTTAGTTTGATTTCCTTGCTTAGATGAACAACTTGGCTTGGGTTTATTTTTCTAGGTAAACAAGAGCAAATAAAAGTGATATTCAGCAATTAATAGTGAATTGACGAAACAAAAGAAGCTAACGATAAGATATTATCTTCTCCTCGTATAAAGCGACAACTTTGACTGAACAGGGATTAGGTCCTTATAAACGGTAGAAACGAATAATTTCTTAAATGCGAGTCTCGGTAGATGCTTACTTCCGCAGTTCAGTGCCTGAAATTAATAAAATCGGCCTGATTGCATCTAGATTAAGAGGTAGGTGATACCAGTGAAAACCAATTCTGAAAAGTTTTCTGCCCTTCATTATTCTAATTCATGAATCACGATTACCACGCTCCTAATTTTGAAATACACTACTATCAAATTTATGGATTTATTTAATATTGATATTTTAAAATTAATTTGAGATCGCTCTTTTAAATATTAATTCTTATTTTTAATTAAATAATATGATAAAAGTAATTCAATATTTAAACTGTTATAAATTTCAATAAAGTTTGAACTCTAAAATATATTAATCTGCTAGGCAATCAAATATTTTACTCTCAACTTCTATCATTTCTTTATATATTTTTATGAAATAATCATTTTAAATTTTAAGGAGCATTTTTATTTTATTCTAAATATCAATCACTTAATTAATTCTAATTTTATCAAAGTTAACAGATTATAATTTATCAAAGTAATATATTATAATTATGGGTGTGCATCATTTTCACAAATTTAAGCACTTGTAATTAATTTTATTTTGTAAAACTCACATTTATATTTTCCATTTATGTGATAAAATTTATGAATCAAATTTTATTTTAATTTTTGCATAGTAAAATCTCTAAATTCACATACTCTAACTAATAATTTGATGTTTATAAAACTGAGAGTATCTCAACTCAACATTGATTCGTTATTATTTAACCTTTACACTGTTTTTCTCATTAGTACTGAGTTGAGATCACTAAGCTATTATTTTCAAAATCTCTTCAAATAAATATTATTATTTAACTATTAATAAGTATTATTCCATTTATCGACGATTTAAACTAAAATTTTGATATTTTTATTATAATCATTTTGAGATCTACCTTAAATTTTTTATTCATTGTGATTTTCTGTTTAATTTCAAAAATAAGCTCAACTATAAATAATATAGCTGAAATATCGATTATGAGTTTGTATGAGCATATTTAAAATAAAATCTGTATTTAAACTGTAATATTAAGCGATCATATGATAAAACATGTAGACTTTAATCTTTAATAATAGAATTCAATTCTTAAGTGGATTAAGATAGTTATAATATCTTATTTGAGGTTATGTATTATAATTTGCATAAAAGTAGCCATTAAGTGTTCACAAAATTTAAGTATTTTCTAATTTAAAATTTTTATCAGTTTTTATAATTATTATCATAAATGAATTAATAATAATAATAAGATTCCTATGCAAGCTATGATCTGCTTTAATTACCATTGAAGCAACATAGATTGATTTTGAGTGAAGCATCTGTCATTACTTCTACTTCTTTTTGCAATAATAAATGTTTAATTTCAGGAAGATCTGAATAAAATTTATGACAAAGATTATAGTACCTCTATAGGCATGATAAATGATTGGCAATTTCAATATAAATCTTTAATTTTTTCCTGCAAAATTATTTTATAATGTTAATTGAATTAATTTTACTAATTTTACATTAAAATCTATTAAAATAATTTCTAATTATGAAAGTTGTTGTTTATATATCATCATTAGAATTAGTAGATACTTTCCATTATTGACATGATTGATTTATATTTTTTAAAAGTAGTAGAATTTACTCAGCATATTACTATAATTTTATTGTCTTCGAGGCAAAAGACCATTTAATTGGGCATAGCCCTTAAGTTTAGTTTTCATTTATTCATTAATATATTTTATTATATTCTATTCAAGTTTATACTTATTATTATCAAAATTACTCCACTTTTAATGCAATTTAATCAATAATTACATAGTTGCCATATTTGGCATCAACGCTACTTGGTTAATTCAGTTTATTGAGATAATTTATTGTAAAATTTGACCACACAAGTAGCATCTTTTTAATATAATAATTGTACTTTTAATTGTTAAAAATATTTTACCTATTTATTATATTTAAATTCTGTTTATTTATATATTTTAATGTAATATCGATAAAATACTTTAGAAATAGGTAAAATTGAGAAACTTTAATACAAATTTAAGTCTATTTAAATATAACAGCCCTGAATTTGATTATTTGTAAAATGAAATTATTGTGATAAGAAATAAAATAATTATTTAGTTAAATAAATATGCAATCGAAAAAATTTCAGCCATCTAAATAGGCACTCTCCAAGAACAATAATATATTAAGTTGTAGACTTTACTAATAAGGCTTTCTATGCACCTACCTACCAGTTACATTTGTTTTCTAATAAGCACACAAAGGTTATCTCATATTCTATGACTGTTTAATACGTAAGCAATTAATTCTATGACATTTATAACATAATCAAAATGCTCTTACCCAAATATTTCAAGATAATAGTTAAAATATAATAGGGTATTTCCTCACTGAATGTCTCATTGTCTGCATCAGATAAGATAGATGTATGTTTTATCAACAAGAGTACTACCGCTGAGATAGGTCTGCAAGTTGACGAAAATGGCTAAAAAGGCTAAGAAATACACTCACTGTGAACTTCAGAAATTATCGTGATTGATCCCCCTTAAGGCATAATAAATCATAATGATTGGTGAAATTTGTGTAGGAGTAGAAGAGGAATTTGCTGAATGAAGATAAAATACCAAGTTACAGATATATTGAAAACTTCAAATTTTTCGTTGGTCAATACTCACTTTTGTAGTAGAATGCAACATTTTGGTTCTATCTTTTTTAAATGAAAGTTGGGCTATAGAAAAGATTCGATATATTGTGTTGAGCTGTATCTCTGTTGTTCATAATTCAGCTAAGTTAGAATGGGTATGGTTATACAAACGAAAAAAAACAGAATGGAAAACTTCTGCTTTTTAGATATCGTCATTATATAGTGAATATGTTTATCTTACATGTAGAGTTAGATATTTTTATTTTAAAAAACCAGTGTTTTAAATTTAATACTACTAATCTACTTATCAAATTCAGGGCTGTTATATTTATATAGACATAAATTTGTATTAAAGTTTGTCAATTTTACTTTTTTTTAAGTATTTTATCGATAATAAGCAAAATAGCTGATACGTATTAATAGTTGGGAGAAGCATTAAAATTTTATTCACAAAATTTCTTGCTCAATATCTGAATAAAATTCCAAAGATAATTAAATTAACATTTAAGTTTTATTTTAAATAATCTTTTTAAAATATATATATCTATTAATGCTAAATATCTATTCATATTTATAATTAGCATAATATATATATGTTAAATAATTAAAGTTCCTTTTAATTACAAAGATCAGAATATTAAAATATATATATCGAAAATAATATGTTAAACATAATTTATCAATTTAGCATTTGGATTATTTCTACAATAATTTAGATATCACATATCTTAGTGATTCTTGATGATCATACCCACTAATGAGTAATTTTATAAGATAAACTTACTAGCAGAATATTGGGAATTTACCTAATCTAGAATCGATTTAAGAATATGCCTCTTTTACTCTTCTTGGAAAGATTAATAAATAAACTGCTAAACTTACAGAACTTTCAAGCTTTTCATTTGATTTATAGATTTGATATTTTCGATTGTATTAAAATAAACAGTTGTTTGTATTAATCTATTGTATAATGCTATATCTTTAAATTCATAATAAAATAATCAGGATTATAAATTTGTTTATTTTAAATGTGATAATTTGAGTGCAGGTTCCCTGATTTAAGACTTTAAAGCGTGAATATAACTTCACTTAAAGAACGGTGTGAAATTATTCTATAAGGATTCCTTTTAAATTTAAAATTCATAAAGATAATATACATACTATTTTTTTACAATCTGAGATTCTTATTAAAAATTAAAAAAATCAAAATCTTAACAAAAATAGTTTCACCTTTCCAATCAATATTTACGATTAGCAGCATATTAAGCATAACTTCTACTTCTACTTGTCTTCGAGCTGAAATGCGAAGACTAGCTTTTGGTTCCTCTATCTCACCAGACTAGACCTCTTAATAAAAATCATTCAAAAAGTTGTTTTTACTTGTTTATATTTCTTTTGATTGCACTTGCTAGGCTCCATTAGAGTCGACATTAAAGATCTTAATAATTCAATCAAATATTCATAACCCTCTTCTTTTTGTTTTAATTTATCATAATTATCAAACTGGTATATATTGTACATGTTAAGTAATAGGATTTAATCTTACTCTATTTTGTAAAAATTAAATCCATTTTATCAATATAATAATATGATCACATTGAGGTCTCTGGGGAGCCCCGATCTTAAATATATGATAATAAATAAGGGTCAAGCCCTTTTCAATTAAATTTTGCTTGGTTCTTCTTATTGTTCGCAATCATCTTATGCCTTCGTAATAGAATTCCCTCCCCTTCCAAGTTCGTTATGTAGTCAAGTTCTCGTGTATAGTTTTAAAGTCAAGAAATGCTATTTTTGCTTTTCTGAGAGTTTTATACATCAGTGTTTATATTTAGGGATTCTAACCCCTAACCCTATCTTAAGTTCGTCAATAAAATCTAGAAGGGTGACTATTATGTCTTGTGGGTCAATTTACTTTCTGTTCTATAGGTTTTTAATATTGTTGAGTATGTTTCTAATATCTACATCTGAATGAACAGTGGATAAGAATACTGTGATTCCTAGAATTGCTGAAAGTTTGTCTACCCATTTTTTAACTAACTTGGGGAAGTTAGATTTACCTTTCTAGGCGGAAAAGTGTGCGACCATAATACATGCCTCTTATTGGAGGGTGTCATTGGTTTAGAGTATTTTTGGAACAATTTTGTTTTTATAGCTGAGCGCAGGATTTTTGTAATTGTTTAAGCCTATTTTCATATAAGATGGGATATCATCAAATTCCTTGGAAAAAACATCCCTTACTTAGGATACACTTCTTATTGATTTTCCTGGTTCATCTATAACATATTCTAAGAAACTCAGTTTAGGTTGGTTAAACGAAGCATTGTTTATGTAATTTTATCTTGAATAATTTGCAAAGTAGCTTCTTTATATCCTGGTTGTTAGTTAATCGATATGGACTATTTCCATTTAGGTGTTTCTATTAGTATATAATCGAAGGATGCATTAGAGTTCTATTATTATATCTAAACTAGCTTTTTGGGTTGTAGGCCATGGGTATTTAGGATGGTTTATTTGTTCACTATGCTCATTAATTAAATATAGTGTCTTTCCATGTTAATTTTGGTTTATTCTAGAACATCATTGTGATGAAGCATGATAGTTTGGTTGACCTCTGTGATGTTAAAGTCTAGAGCTTATACTATATTGTTAATTGGTAATTAAAATTTTTCTTCTTAGTTTCTGATCAGAATCTGTTCTTCTTTTTTTTTGTATTACCTATCATACTGATCTGTGACGTCATTTGAGTTGACCTTTAGGAAATAAGAGTGACTATTTAGTATGTCGTTTTTTAGCCAAGTGAGGTCCTGAATAGTCTTCCAAATGTTGAAGTTAGCTGTTTTCTTTATCAAGTATCTAAATTTTCCCGTTTAGAAGAGAAAATTGACTATCTATGTTGATTCCTTTGTGTAAAGGAAGAGAGTATTTGTTCCTATTTAGTGCAAGACAGAGGCAGTATACTTTCTAAAATAGCCTTATTTAGATCGTACTCAACTCTATAGATCTATTGTTTGAGCTCCTGAGGTATCTGAATAAATGACTAAATCTTGATATTTAAAGCTACTTTTGGTCATAAACCTCTAGTATTTAAAGGATGTGTGGTCTAAGTATGTCAATTTCGTGCATTATTGTGTTAACCTTAGATCCACCATAAGTCAATAAACAATTTTTTAAAATATATTTTTAAATTAAGAATCATTTTACTAATAATTATGATTGAATTTACAATTAAAGTTGCAAACCCAATAATTATTGATCTGTTAATAATTTCACAATAGAAAATTTGTTCGCTATTTTGCATAAATTAGAAAAATTACTTTTAATTTTCAAATATTAGAAATCTAAATATTTAAAAAGAATTACCAGTATATCATACAGTTTGCTAATCATTATTGTTTGAAAAATCATGAATAATGTTTTCTCTCTAAAGAATTTAAAATTTCACTAGATCCTTGGTTGAGAAATCAATGCGACAGGCTCTTTAAGCACGGAAGCAACAATACTTCCAGGAGGTAATTAGGGTTTAGTCTTGATAATACTGCTAGCGTAATGTTGTACGCGCATCTTTCGAGAGATTCAATTCTAGATGAACCTTCTAAAATACTAATGAAAGCTATTTGCAAGTCAATCGTTCCATTTTTATGACAAGTATCATGGGTATCTATGTCCTCAGCGTTGGCACTCTCGACCAAACTAAAATTTTTATTATCTTAAACTCCCTAATTTGATTTTATCCTCAAGATTTTTTATTCTTAAAGTCACCTATTTATTTATCATTAATTTTACGAGTTAACTCAAAAAAAAATCTTTGAGACTTAGCTCGTAAATTGAATAATTGTGATTTAGTTAAAATTATTAAGAAGATTTTATAATAATAATTAAAATGCAAAAAGTTTGAACTTTAAATACTCACTCTCGTAAAAAATTATCTCAATGAGTAAAATTTATTTGAATTTCCAGAAATTATTTAATAATCAGGAATTTATACACGCTATTTTATTACTAATTTTATTTAAATATTTTAAATGGCACGTATCTCGAAATCGATGTAATTTTGAGATACGTGTCAAATAAATCGAATTAATTAATCAAGTTACTAATATCTGATTTTAAATGAAATTTAGTTTTTAATAATTTAAAGTTCATATTTTACAAGCTATTCAAAAGCATAATTATATTTTTTATATCATAAACAATGTCGATTATTTTTAAATCTTTATGTGTTAATTATATTTTATTCTAAAATATTAATTAAGTTATTACTGATAACTATACGAACTTTAAATTATTAAAAACTAAATTTCATTTAAAATCAGATATTAGTAACTTGATTAATTAATTCGATTTATTTGGCACGTATCTCAAAATTTCATCAATTTCGAGATACGTGCTATTTTAATATATTTTAAATAAAATTAGTAATAAAATAGCGTGTATAAATTCCTGATTATTAAATAATTTCTGGAAATTCAAATAAATTTTACTCAATGAATAAATGATCTATTGATTAAGATAACGGTTTTAAAAATCTAAATCCAACAATAAGTTTTAAACTGCCTTCGATAAATTTTAAAATTTACTAAGTTATCTTGATATATAATAATAAAGATCATTGATATTTTAAGTTTTAAGATTCATTCAAAAATGATTATACCAAGTAAAGAAAGAAAAAGTTTTCTCAATAGTAAATTGATTTTTATTAAAAGGAAATGCCATAAAAAAATGGAGTAAACCTCTCAAATAGAAAAAGCCAAACTATTTCACCGATAATTCCCTGAGACTAATTTTTCTGCATCTTGTATATACAAATTTTATAAAAGAAATTGATAAAATATAAATCAATTTATCTATGTCCTAGATTATTCAAACATGAATAAAACGACTTAGTAATTTAGATTTAAGAGCTGATGTTAAATGTAACTTTTTTGATTGATCAATCTACCAAGATAAATTTTTCAGACGAAGTATTATTCACGAGTAAAACTATTAAATCAAAATCTTGGGAAAAACTCATTAAAGATAAGAGAACAAATATTAAAAATTTTGCAGTCGTTGCAGGTATATCGATCTAGGAAGGGTTAAAATTATTAAATTATCTCGAAATCTATAAAAAAGGTAGAATTTTTTTGATTTATTATTAGATCTCCAGCTAGTTCAGAATAATTGTAGGTATGCCATATTTTTGGATAATTTAAGGCTTCTACATTGAAAAGAAGTTAAATTATTTTGCCAAAATTATGGTGTAACATTAGTATATATATATATACCATACTCACCAGCCTTAAACCCAATCGAGAATTTTTGGGCTTTATGGAAATTAGAATATAAAAAGCAAATGAGTGAAGGCCTTATATAAATTAGAGAATTAATTACATTAATTAATAACTCAAACTTTGTCGAGAGTGCAAAATAATCACATAATAAAAATATTGCAAAAAAGGCATGAATATGTTGATTTCAGGGTACTCTTGAATTTCTCTGCTCATATATTGAATTTATAATTTGAAGAATTTAATTAGCTATTTTGGGAGTTGTGGTTATCAATTTTTTCCCTGCTTTTTCTCTTCTTCTGGTTCCTGTATTTCCAGTTACGATATGAATTAGTTATTTTGATTGTTTTTTTAAATAAATATTTATCTTAATTCATTTTGCATCTCCTTCTAGCCTATTTTATTTCTATTTGTTAGAAGCATTCTGTCTTGTAAAAGATATAGAGATCTCCCCTTTTTCTCTAAATTAATTTATATAAAATTAAATACTCTTACTTTAAATATAAGGCTAAGATTTCAGTAGCTCTGCCCATTCAGGTGTAACTAATATTGTTTTCTTCTTAGTGTTATCAGCGGCAGTACCATGCCACTAACTCAAGCAGTGATTTATGAGATCTTTTATTTTCTTCTTTCTTAAGGTAGCCATTATACTAAAAAGGTAATCTCGTTCAATTTTAAATTTATTCTTTTTTTATCTGTACCGGAAAATACATCATAACCTCTTAATCGTCTTCCTTCATAGGCGTCAGATTTAGAAATGAAAGCTTCTAATACTTAGGGACATTTATCTGCTTGACTTGATCACATTTTAGTGCTTTCTTCTCTCCATTTACTACCTGCCTTAAAAAAATCGATCCTTGTATTATTGATTCTTGGTAGAAATAGGCCAACTAAACAAGTTTAAGAAGATTGAATATTACAAGAAAATGCGAGATAATTGTAGAGATCAGACTTAGATCTGAATCTGCCTGCAAGTTCATCTGGAAATATTTAAATATCTGCCTAACCAAACCTTCGCTTTTAGTGCAATTTTTCCATATTTTATTAATAATTAAATTATAATTCATTTTGAGTATTTTAAAGTTTAATTTTAATGCCTAGTAACTAAATCAAGTATCATTTTATTAAATAGTTACTTTTAATAGTAAAAACTTTGCTAATTACTAAGATTAAATAATAAATCAAAGATTTTAAGCTCTATTCTTTAATTAATGAAAATTAAATTTATTAAATTTAATTTTTTTACTATGATAAATTAGTATACTTTATAAAATAAAAAAGTATAGAGTTGTTTTTACTCCTAAATAAAATCAACTTCTAAAATTTGGATTTTTAAATATCAAAAAAATTCGAGAATATTTAATAATGGTTGATAAATAATCTGAAATAGTTTGATAAAATATAATTTAAAGAATATAAATAATGGGTATGTCTGAAATTAATAAATGCAATAAAAACTATAATAGAAGCAACAAAACGTTAAAGTAATTTAGTAAAAGAAAAGGGGAAGGCCAAACATGCTCTCATTAGAATAAATAATTGGAGCAATATATTAATTAAGAGGATGGAAATAATTAATGTAGAAAGGATGAATAATTTTCTAAGAATATTTAATAAAATTAATCAAACAAGAAATAAAAGCTTCAATTATATCATTAGCAAAATCTTGAATAAATATAAACAAATTGATCTGAGTCTAAACTTTACCTCTGTGAAATTGAGGGATGTGCAGCAGAACCTTTTAAGAATAAAAAAGGATTGTCTGATCATAATTATAATGTCCACCTTAGAAAAAAGTAATATACAAGGGTTAAAAAAGGTAAAAATGATTATCGTTGCCTTATTTGCAATTAATCACACATTTCTTTATATTGATTGCACAAACATTTTGCTGGTAATTCTCACAACAATGAAGATTGGGAACTAAAAGGGTTAAATATAAGAAAATATTAACTTATAATTAAGAGAATTAATTCAATAATTTTAGCGCAATAAATTTAAAAGTTGTAAAATAAAATTTATTGGTAGCATATTAAAGAAAGCTAATTAATGATTACTAGGTAGTAAGCAGCAGAAGAGATTCAATTATAAGTTCCTTTTTAATCTATTGGATTTTAAACTTATTAGTTACTAGATTTAGGTAGGAGAATTAGACAGTGCAATAAAATGCCAATTATAGAACTAAATTTATGAAAAGTATCAAGGGCTCAAACAATAAGCAATTTTTCCTTTTCAATATCTAACAAATAATCACAATAATCAGTTTCAATTCGATAGAAACATGTCAGTATTGTATATAGTTGGCAATTTTAAATAAAAAAATAGCTAAAAATTTAAAGATTAGCATATTCTGAAACTCATTTAGCAATAGAACTAGATAGACTTTTTAAACTTTGTAAGATTATATAAAAGAAAATCTAATTTTTCCTGAACAGAAAAAGCATCTTGCAATTAAATTATTCAAAGCAATAAACGAACTTCATGAAATTGGATTCATTCACAACAGTTTAAACACCAACAACTTTCTAGTGACAAGATATTCGAAGTCGCTATAATTAAAAGGCTTCGAATTCAGTAATTCTAAAAATTAAAAATAAAAAGGAGGCGAAGACCCTAAAACAATATATAGTCATCCTAAGTCATCTACTCTTGATGGAAATAATTTATAAAGGGACTATTATTCTTATGGTATGATTTTGCTAGAACTATGCTTAGAATCCCAGAATTTTAAGAAATAAGTTTAAAGAGACGATTTTTATACCTAAATGAAATCAATGATAAATAATAACATGAGGACATAGGAGGCCACAAATAAAGCATGTATATTTGAAGAAGATTTATAGGCTTCGATAAGTATATATAAAAAGTGGAAATACATTAATTAATTAACATTTAAGACAATGATAAGATCAGGGGAAATGACAAGAGCATAAAGAGACAACTCAATAATGCATGCAAATAAAAATTATGAGAGTAATATTTGTATAATTTTTATTTAAAATTTCAATCATTAAATACAATTAAAATTATAAAATAAATTGCTATAAATTCTCTAACAAAAGGTTTCGCAATATATTTATTAAGCTAAAAAATAGTAAAAACCCCAAAACCCCTTAGTAAGGTTTATAAATGCTTTGATTTGTAGGGTATAGTTGGGGTCTTATTGGGGTTAGTACACATAATTCAGGTTTTATGTGAACTTAATGAATATTTAATGAGTATTAGAGTTATTAATTAAATCAAATTTTATCTGTTTATCTTTATTATATCTCTTGAACTATCTCTCTCTCTCTAGTGGTCAAGTAGTACATCTAATTAGCTAAAATAGCATAATTATAGGTAGATTAATTAATTTATTCAAGATTACTCATGTTTCTATATTTATGTTAATATTTATATATTTTTAGGTACTATATCGCATTTAGGCTGTTTTGCGATAGAGTACCTTAATTATATTAATTAGAACAATAATTCAATATAAATGCTTAATTTAAAAATGAAATTTAGTTTGTGTAAAAAGTAATATATAATTATTAAAATATAAAATCAAAATAAAATAAAAATTGCTGTATTAAGCAGCAAAGCATATAGAGAATATTTTTTTATATGCAAAATAATATATAGTTTTAATTCTCTAATATTTTAATAATTATATATTACTTTTTACACAAACTAAATTTCATTTTTAAATTAAGCATTTATATTGAATTATTGTTCTAATTAATATAATTAAGGTACTCTATCGCAAAACAGCCTAAATGCGATATAGTACCTAAAAATATATAAATATTAACATAAATATAGAAACATGAGTAATCTTGAATAAATTAATTAATCTACCTATAATTATGCTATTT
>ARYC01001478.1:0-12766 GCA_000711775.1 Oxytricha trifallax | reverse complement strand
ATGATTGATAAAAGATAAGAAAAAAAATATTTTGAAATACTTAAGAAAAAAATTATATAATTTGGGTTGAAGCTGTGAGAAAGTTTGTAGATGCTTTGAAATATACTATAATTTTTGCATTCTCAATTATTCAAAAATATCTAAATAGCATTTCAGCAAACACCTACACCCTAATCTCTCACAGCCTGCATTTAACTTGTTAACCAAAAATATAACGCTAAATAATTCATAAAAATAATTTGGGGATAAATAAGAGGGTGTTAAACCTTATAAAACCATAATTGTTAAATTTATATATAAAAATTGTTGATTTACTCTATACAATATAATAGTTGCAAGGAAATAGACAGAGAAGAGTGTTTCAAACACAATTCACCTGCCTATTTTATATTATTAGTTATATCCTTATTCTGATTGAATAAAAAATGGTTCAAAGAAATTATTTTTTTATTAACATTTACATCCGATAAATATTAAAAAATATTCTTACAAGTCCCAATAATATTAGGAATTAAATAGAGTTAACCCTAATGATTGACTCTTAATAAGTCATCATATTTTTCATATTGTTCAGAATAAGTTGGTCTTTTTCATAATTCTCATGAATTCCTCTTCACTGATCTCTCCATCACCGTCTCTGTCAGCCTCGTCAATCATCTCCTAGATCTCCTCGTCAGTCATGTTCTCTCCGAGTTCCTTGGCGACTCTCTTCAAGTTCTTGAATGAAATCTTTCCTGACTCATCGTCGTCGAACAGCCTGAAAGCCTTGAGCATCTCCTCTCTGGGGTCTCTCTCGGCCATCTTGACAGTCATCATGTCCAAGAATTCAGTGAAGTCAATTACGCCTGAGCCATCCTTGTCTACATCAGCAATCATCTTTCTGATTTCCTCCTTCTTTGGCTCGAAACCGAGGGCTCTCATGGCGACCTTCAATTCCTTGGCGTCGATGGTGCCTGAACCGTCAGTATCGAACAAGTCAAAGGCCTCCTTGATCTCTTGCTTCTGCTCTTCAGTGAGCTCAGTTCTTCTCTTGGGCTTAGCGATTTGAGTCTTCTTGTAAGTTGCCATTCTTTCTAGATTTTAAATTTAAATTTGAATTATATTCTTGCATTCCACAATTTATATATATTCCAAATTAACTTCTAAATTATGTTAAATTAATATGTAGATTGCCTCAATTAATATCAGTCATACGGGGTTTGGTTTTGGGTACTCTCTCTCTCTCGCTCTCTCTTAATTAAGATTAACAATTTCGTTCGAATAATCAGAATTTTATCGTTTGCCAAGCAATTTACTATGATTCCATAATTACTTTTTAAATAATTATTAATTTCTTTAACACTTGCTTTATTTTTTAACGTTTCTGGTATTATTTATTCGTTGGTTAAGTTGGAATAATTTTCCATACTTCCAAACTTACTAATAATTTGATCCTAAAACCATTACTTAAAGTCTTTAGAGTTATTAAAAGAAAACTCTAAATTATTTATTTATTCCTGTGTTATTTCTAAATGTTTCCTCAACCTTTTATAATAATCGCTTAAATTAATATAACTGAATTATCTTGAAGAATTGATTTCTGAATTCTGAGGACTAGGTTTTGGATTATAATAAATATTATTAATATCTTAATAAGTCGAACTTGGGCACTAGGACTCTGATTATTGATTTTATGATGGAGGTGTAATATTAATGCTTTACAAGTATTAATTATAGGCTTGTTGCTGCTAACTTTAATAATTTTGGTAATTTTAATCTGGATAAGATTGATGTAAACCTTTATACTAATTGTAATAATTCCAGGAACTCTGGTCACCAGATGCATACCAGTAATTTGTTTCAGAGCTCCAAAATTATTTTTTTTCATTAAGTTGTTGGAAAATAGCTGGAGTAGCAATATATTTAGTGAGATATCTCCTTGCTTACTTCAAAATTTAGAGGATTGATTGCAGGTTACGAATTCATAAGAAAATAGTTTTATTAATTATAGTAAGAAAAGTCAAGGGTAGATAGATAATTATATTAAAGTATATTACCTGTAAATATAGATTTAATTTACTTGTATGTAATTATCAGTTTACTTAACTTGATAAACAAATATTGGGTATTATGTCAAATATATATAATGTAATTTACAGTAATTTAACTTGAAAAACTTTAAAAAAGTTTTAAATTTTATTCACAAATAATTTTCATGCTCAACAAATTATCAAACTTACAAATCAAAATAGTTTAAATAAGTAGCCTTACTTGTTTGTTAAACATTCAATTTATTTCAGATAAATATTCAAACTATTTGTTTTAAGTCATTAAAATCTTAATTTCTATAGTAATTAAATTAAAAAGTAAAATGAAAAGATTGAAACATAGAGCAATTACGCAGGGACTTTGAGCTAAGATATAATCAAAATAACAGGTAATGTATAATTAAAGATCCACGTGCATCTGTGAGGAGCCCATCCGCGTATCTAGGGAAGGATTTTATTTTTAATCTTTTACTTTTTTATAGGTAAAACCAGAAATATCAAAGTAAGATTAAAGATAATAAGAAATAAGAATGTTATTGAAAGCCTACTAGAGAAAAAGAATCAAATTAAAATGTATATCCTAATATGTTCAAAGAAAAAAATCAAGTCTTTTTTAAAATCGCAGAAATCTTATTGATAAAACATGGTTTTAATTCAAGCGCAATAAAGTTGAGTATTAATAATCATCCCCCCTTCGTAAAGTATTCTGAGAATAATATATTACCCAACATGCTCCCCTCAATATAATAAAAGAAATATTAAAATGGTGACTTTTTGGAATTTACTTGCCATTAGGAATATAAAAAATTGGTGCAGAGATCTTTTTAGCCTTTTAATTCAATAAAGAAATCGGCATTATGCAAATCCTAGGAAGTTTTAATTTTAGTAAAAACTCAATTCTTCAAGGCAAAAATATTTTGACTATAAATATAAAAAATAATCATAGGTGATATCAATTTTGAGTCTTACTTTTAAATTTGCATGAAACGTAAAAGATGATAAGAATAAACAATCAAAACTTAGATTAGCTTATAAATTTGTAGTACAAACGACTTCAGAATTAGCTACTAAAATTAAGAACATGCTAGAATTTTAACAGTATATTTCAATCATCATTGTAATAAAAATAAGACCAGAATCATAAAGTTTTACAGGCAACATTCAAAATTATTGAACTTTGAATAAAAATTATACCCCAAATTTATTCTTATAAATAGCTATTTAAGCATTTAACCTTAATAAATAAAAGATTAATTTTAGAAGAGTAAATTATTAAATGGAATAAAGAGCTGCCACTTGTCTCACAATGTTTGTCAATAACAGCCAAGATTAGGGCCTGAAGCTTCAAAATTATAAATAAAACTATTTCTCGAATAACCTTTTTAGATTGAAAGTCAATTGTGTTAGCTGAATTAAGTTTACAATAATATAGAATAATATATTAATGCAAATTTAAAGGAAAATCATTTCAAAGAATACTTACATATCAATTTTCGTCATTATGTACCCTTAGATTTCAGAGAAGACAGTGCACAGTTTACTCCAATTTATTAGTTTTATTATAAATTCGGCTGAACAATTAAAAAAGAAAGGGAGTTCTTTGAGAGAATATCAAATGCCTTTTTAATCCATGAGAAATCTAGATTTTGTAAGTGAACTGAGTATTATTAGACAAGCTACTTTCTAATTGAATAATGATATTATAATAAAGAACTAAACTTACTTGTTGGAAAGACTTAATTAGTTAGTAATCCAAAACTTTCCCTTTACATGGGCAAATAATTTTTCGACTGGAGCTAAATCAAACTTGTATGGGCCCAAATATGATATTGGAATCTTAAGTAGTCTCAATTTTTCTAAAGTGTATGTGCTTCTATGATATGTATCATTATCAATTTAGAGCACGAATTTATCACTCCAATTTTTATCGATTGATCGCAAGTGATTACATAGTTTTATCACAAAAATAATAAATGTAAAACTATTATTCTTGCCAGAATTGATCATGAACTTAAAATATGCATCACTAAAAGCTGCAGCACTTATATTTAAACAGCTTATTCGCTTTTAAGCTGCCAAGAATGTTTTTTCCTACATAATTTCAACTCTTTAAAGGAGCACTGTTGTGCTAAATACTACTCTCGTCAAATGCTCTGACTTTTTCTTAAAATAGATAATTTTTTATGTATTTTTTTGCAGCAAATTACTGAAGGATTTTTGTCCTTAAAAAAATGACCTTTTGTCTTGATAATAAATTCGCTTGTAACTTAATCTCAAATCTTTTTTAAGACAATTTTGTATTTAATAAATTGAGACTTTTCTCTTAAAGTTTTCCAATATTTTACTCTGCAATTATTTCACTGAGATACATTAGCCATTATCATCAATTTCTATTTTAAATATGAGAGATAATAATAATAATAATAATAATTAACTCGCATCGAGGGCTCAAAGCCCCCCGAGCATATCATTAAAAAGGAACTCAGTTCCTTTGGTTGTTTCTTCTCTTTTAGTTGTTTCTTCTGGATTTCTTTGGTTGTCTTTGCTTGTTGTTAGGTTTTCTATCAGTAAATTGATTTTGTCTTCTTCTGTCTTGTCTTAGGATGGTGACAGCGTCGTCACCTACGTGTTTATATTTGATGGGTGATTAGACATATAAGATTTTAACAGAAAATTTAATAAGACCAAGGGAGATAAAAGATTTGAAGTTTTCCTTCATTTAGAAGACGATGTCGGTTGAAAGGTTCTTGGAATAGTTCCAAGGGGTTTTAAATCTGATAGTGTTTGTGTTGAGCATGTGGTCTTGGTCTGTGTCGCAGTACATAATTACATCTTAGTTGTAGGATCTAAGCTTGTCGATAGTTTTGAGGAAGGTTCTGATTTGCTTAGGAGTACCGGCGTCGTTAGCTATAGTATGCTAAGCTTTGGTGTCTCTTTCAAGGATGTCTTCGATTTGTTCGAAGTAGTAAGCAATTGTGTTAGCTAGTCCTTGAGTTGCTGATTGGATTTTGAGGGAGACAATTTGTTCTTTAAGCTCTAGAGCTTAGAAGAGAGTTCTGGCTGAGACTTTAGTGCCGTTATTGGCTTCATCTACTAGGGTTTTGAATGCCATATCAGTCTTGGTTGAGTAGAAGTCTGGAAGGTCTTTGAACTTGACCGAGGATTTGTCATTCATTTGGGCGTCTCTGTGATCACTCATATTTAATAGTGATTAATATTTTATTAATTAAGAATCTAATTTAAATTTTTCCTAGTCAGAAATCTTATTAAAGGGTGATTCCTTAATAAGGGTTAGGGGTTCCTATTAAATAGGGAACTTAATTGATGACGCATTAGAGGACGTCAAGGATTATTCACCTCTTTCATAGAAGGAGATGTCGGCTTCCGAGTCATAGTCTAGAGAACTAGACTTGTCTATTGGCGCTTGGAGAATGGCGCATTGAGAAGCTAGGTATTCCTGCTCTTCCTGCATGAACTGTTGGTTAAGGTTTTATAGTTCTTAGTGAGTGAATTTGTTGTGGAACTGTGAGAGTTCGCTGGTAAGTTAAAAGTCGATTTTGGTGTTAATGGGGGAGGAAGGCTTTGGAATGAACTCCGGTGAAGAGGAGCTAAGGTTTCCGAAATCAGTAGCTGGTTGTTAGGTTTTAGGGATCCATTTGTTGTTAACTTGGACTAGGTAAAGTGACTGGGCTAGGAGTTCTAACCAATTAGCAATGTAGTGATTGTTCTGATTGTGAGCTCTGATTTTGGCTTCATTTCTAAGTTTGAAGATTAGGGATGGGTTGATCTAGGCAACTTTTTTGGCGATGTAGATAATTTTCTAAATGGTGAGGTGTCCCCAATCGTTATTCATAGACTCTGAGATGATAGTGTCAATGATGTCTTTGAGTCTAGATCCTCGGATGAGGGTTTAAATGAAGTTCTTTGTGTAGGTCGAGAAGTTGGGCATTTCGCTCTTATGTTCCACTCACTTGGATTATAATTTTATATAGAGATATCAACTACTCTTTGGCTATCTAGCAAGTTTTTTATATGTCTATTTAGTCTATGAATCAACTCAAGACATCAATTGAGTCTACTTTAGCTTAAAATAACTTATCTTAAATCTTTCGCATATTTGTTTCTTTGAAGCTTATCCATCCTTAAGCTACTAAATTATAAGAGCAGTGTTAATACTTTAAATAAAATTTATTCTCTTCATTTTCGCTAATTTAGGTACTCGGTTTTACTCTTGGGACATTTGTGTAAGAACAATAGTTTAATTACCCTCACATGAAGTTGCTATTTTTGAGAAAGTTGCCTTTTTGTGCAGATATTATTTCTTTAGATTAGACAAGCAAGTCTTCATTTAATAGCTAATCAAATACTTTTGTAAATCTAATTTTTAAGTAAGTATTAATAGCTTTTACAAGCAAATCTTCAAAATTTTCCTGGTCCAATTAATGGCGTAAGATAACTTCTGGCAGAGAACCTTTTAATAATTCTGTAGGATCTGCAATTTTATATAGCTGCTGTATTTACTATGCACTATTAAATAATGGAGCTTCATATTCTTTGAATTTATTTATATATAATCACTCGAGTTTAGGGACTTTTACTGATTGCAGGTTCCAGATTGTAAGTGAGCTGGTTATGTAATTCATTTTAATATTAAGAGGTATCTGTTAATTGTTGTTTGAAGAATGACAGCTTTATGATGAGGCAGGGCTGCTTTCCTGCCTTGAATTGTTTTAAGCATACAATTATCGTATATCTTTTTAGTATGAGTGTCTCATATTTATAATAATAATTCTAAGTGAAAAATTAATAATTTTAAAGCTAATAATTATTCTCTATAGAGAATACTTTAAACTTTAAATTAATTTATGATAGAGCAACTTATTAAATAATTATTAAATACACTCAAATAATTCTCACTTCAAGGTAAGAACCATTTCTACCATAACCTTTCTATAGCTTTAACATTCGACACTCCAATGGATCACAATCTTTCTCAAGTAAACGTTCATCAGGTTCGCGAAAAGATAGTCTCAAAGAAATAGCTTTTTGACTTTCTCGCTTAAGAGTGTGGGGCATATCTCTCAAAATGACTTGCTGTAATATTTACTTTCTCAAATGAATTTTGAACGGTTAAAAAGAGGTAAATTAAGTAAATATTAATTTCATTAGTACTTCAGAAGGTCGGATGTAATAGTGGCAACTGTTCCCTAAAAAGAAGGGCTAACAGCTCATGGCTTCTTAGATTACAAGAGAGATAAGCCATCATTGTTGGCATTCTTACCAGATCAATGTGATTGCCTTCACTTAGATAAAAAGTGGATATGCGATATCCTACTTTCGCTTGACAAAAATGGTTTAAACAATATGATTTTTAATGCAAAGAAAAAGAGAAGAGAGAGAATAGATAATACAAGTAATCTAATTGTACACATGAAGCCTGAATTTGCAGAGGCTTTGAGCTAATCTTTGAGTTATAGTGGTAAGATATTAATAGATTAAGCTACTTTTATTTTAAAGAGGGCGCTCTGCGAATTTGATAAAGTAGTCTTCTCAAAGAAAAAGAAACTAAAGAGACTTAGAGGAGGTCAAAAACGAAGAGCAGGCGCTTAGAGGTAGCAAGCATAAATACCTTCAAGAGAATAAAAGAATGAGAGATGATTTTATAGATATGAAATCATAAATCGATGATCTAGTTGGATACAAATCCTTAGTTCATTAGTTGCATGAGAGTGGAGTGATTGATAATGAGGGCAGGATATTATCAAACTAATAAAACTCTTTAATAGAGTGAAGGTCAACTTTTATAACTAAAAATCTTAATAAAGTTAACTCAATTTAAACAGTTAAAATTCTTAAACAAAGTATGTCTAATATTCCTCAATATCTGTGGTACATATAATCACTATTGATGCCCGAGTTCATTCATTCTTTAAGCCTTTTAAGGCTCTCTTTTAATTTAAGCTGAGGTGCTTAAGTTCTTTTTCCTGTTATTCTTCAAAACGCGATGTAATTGCGGGGACTTTTTATTATTCTTTCTAGTCATTAACAACTTAGATTTAGTTATCAGGTGTTTTCAACTTCTACTTTTGCTTGCGTCTTTAATGTGTTTTGATAAAATCGTCAGTAGGTTCAGTGTTAGTTGGAAGATCTTGACCTAAATTTTTATCGCTGTTTTTGGTAATACCTTCTGGTTCAATTTATACTTTAGTCATGAACCCCTCGCTAGCATTCGAAGAACCAGAATCAAGCCCCTCTTTCAATTCAGGTAATGATTTGAGTTCTACATCAATTTCATTTTGATCTTCAACTGAAGCTATTGAGCTATGGTGATCGTAGACTTTTGAAGTATCTGTGATAGCCTATATATTGGTTTCCTCCTCACTGAGAGGTAATATTTGAATGAAATAAATTTTGCCTAGTGTTGCTTTTATTTCTTGCCAGTGGAGCAATCATTAATATTTTCAGATGCAAATGAAGTATTCTTGAGAACGGATTCAGATTTGTCTAAAACTTAATCTTAAGATAAATCATTGGATGAAATTAATTAGTTCATACACCAAGGTTAGCAACCCAAAACAGTTTGAAGCATTGCTATTTTTATGTGAGATTCATTTTCTAGACATCACTGGTGAAGTCTAATAACTTGTTCTACTGTTTCCTAAGATCCTTGCTTATAAACAATTTTCTTGAAAGTCCCTTTACGATGTAATCTTCCCACTCTTCAGATTATTTGTTAAGTCGATCTTGTAGAGAACACATCTACTACAATCAGAAAAAGGCCACCATTAAATTTGAGCTAGTGATTTGTTTTAAGATCAGTTCCTCTTCCTTATTATTCATTAAGTAAAAATACCTCATAATGCCCCTCCCCATTTTTACTTGCAAACATTTAATCAAATTACGCCTCGAGCTTAGTTTCCTTTACATTTTTCATTGAGAAAAACTGTATTCAGGAGTACTTGCGAAAGTAACTCTCAATAATAGAGTAAGACTAATGGGAAACAATAATAGCAGGCGTTAGTTTGGAGTAACTATCAAACAATTCAAAAATTCTTTTGCAATAGTCTGCTTAGTTTCAAGAAACTTATTCTTGATCCAAGTTTATTCTCTTATTTCAATCCAAAGAGCTTAATTTTGGAAAGAATATTTTGCTAGCCTTAAATGCGATTTATAAGCAATTTGCTTCTTTAGAGCTCAATGTTGATCCAGTGCACCCAACTATAAGCTTTGTACAATTTAAAAATTTTAAATTTTACACCATTTACGCGACATTTTTTTTCAAAGAAAATTCAATCATATTCATCAATTAAGACAATCGATTGGCCCATAATTTCCAAAAGTCTTGATTTTCAAATTAATTTTCAAGAAATTTTTGAGTTAAATAGTAAACACCTTCTTTCCTATCTTATTTATTTACATTAATGTTGAGACTTAAGCTAGTCACAAGTTATTCAAATCTCTTTTCATCTCTTAGAATCAAGTGAAAGTTCTTTCAAATTATAGTTGCTAAAATTGAGCACATCAAAGTCTTACCATTGCCAACCCCAAAATTGATAAAGATAAATTTAGAGTCCTCCCAGAGTAAGTATTTTAAAGCCAACTTAAAGCAAAAAAGTCAAACCCTATAATTTATTAGAGCCTTAAAATCTAATTTTACATTCGAAATGCTTTATCTAGCATAGCCTACTAGAACTCATTCACAGCTCTGTAATCTTTATTAATTCTTTTAAATTAATTTAAAGTCTCTTCTTGTCTTCGTCATTAAAATCTATGGTTTTATTGGGAACGTGCAACAGTTAGTTAAGTTTTGTAAAATCTGCTCTGGGGCAATCTTAAATTATGTCTCGTCTTTAACTTAAACCCGTTTCTTGATAAACACTAGAAAGGTTCTTTACCCAAATCAGATATTTCGTTCAATTTATTTACTCAGAGTGGATTTCTGAGTTTTAGTTCTTGCGATAGTTATTACAGATAAAGAGTAAAATCTTCCTGGTCTATGAAATCCCATTTCTCAACGAATATTTCCCCCCACCGTACTAATAAAGTTGTCAAGTTTTTAATAAGAGGATGCACTTGAGAGCGCGCATATTTGTATAAAATCTCCTACAACATTTATAGGCACATGACGAATAAGCCTCAAGCCTTAATTTCTTTTAGTATTTGGATGAATGGCTTGCTAAGGCAAAGCAATGTATTTGGAATTAATCTTACTGCTTAAGAGTCAATTTTAAACTATTGGAATGTCCCAATCATCAAAGGAATTATACCTATATTACTCTTATCAAGTTTAGAAAGCTCATCTTAGAACTTTTATAGGCAGTCAGGCTCATTCATAAAGATGTAATTTGATAGGCCAAGGGCTTATTCGGTATTTGGTCTTTAAGCCAGAAGGATGAGGGCACTCTTCAGCAAGGTCTCATCTATCTCAATAATCTCATATCTATAGTAAAGCAAAGATGAAACGAAGAGTCTAGTCTTTATTTGAAGATTTACCTAGGCTCATTGGTTAAGTTCGTAAATGTTTCTAAACATATACTTACAAAAGTTTTCTGAGCATGCACTTTTGAGATTCTGAAGAAATTCTAACAAACTTTAACTATTTTGATTAAACAACTTCCAAATGAACTTTTGCCTTTCATTCGGTTTGAGTATCATATACTCTCTTATATTGTTTGAGGTAAGCTCAGACTGTATTTTTTCTCCATAATTGACTTGAGCGTTTATAGAATCCCTATGATCATCGACAAATTGCTGCTCACATTCATAGTTTCTATCCTCGTTGCCACCCTTGGGCAGCTCTTTGGACTTGCTAGGATGTACATTTAATGGCTTAATTTATGCATCCTTTACTGATTTAGCAGTACTTTAAGTGGTTTTGTTTAAAATAAACTTGCTTATAAACTTTGCCAAATCTCTAGATCCAACCAAAGGCTTTAATTCATCCAGTTCAAGCATTTTACCTAGGTCGTAATTGTGAATAGGTAGAATGAGTTTCACTTTTTTCAATTAAGTCAAGTAATTTAGCTCCTTCGTATTTTGATTTTCTAGCTCTTTTAGATTTTGTATATTAAGCTTCATTGCTTTGCTGCACGTTTGACTCAGATTAAAGGAAGCTTTTTATTTCAGCTTTTTGAAGAAAATCTTGCTCATTTAGCTTAAGACTTTAATTATTCTTGATTGCCTTTGGGCAAAGGTTTTGCATCTGAGAGTTATCGGATACTTCAATATTGGAAAATTGCGATAGGTTCATAATTTAGGCGGCTGATTTAAGTGAGTTAAATATTTAAAATTAATAGTCTTAATTAAAAAAGCTCTTTAATATTAATTCTTAATTGCTATTTCCCATTCTTAATTCAAATATCGCCCTTCTTATAATTCTTTACTTCATGTTTGTTTTTAGAAAAGAAATATAATTTACAAGCTATTCGTGTTTGAGACTACAAGTGTTCTTGGTATGAAATATAAAATATCATGAGCAGGCTTATAAAGTTTAGCGATTTCTTAAAAAGTATAGTGATGCATGAGTTCTTTAGATTTAGAGTCAAGCAAAAAACTTAATATGATAGGGACCCAAAATGGCAGTGAATTTTTGAAGATCATTATATTAACATCAATATATAGCATCAGTCTTGAAAAGGTTTCCCTTTCTACTTCTATGAAATAATTTCTCCAAAAAAATCAAAGTATGTAATAATTGCTCTTTTGGGATATAAAAGCATCATTAAGACAACTTAATGGCTATGACATTAATAATAAGAGGGCATTTAAATTAATGGTAATAATTATCTCGAAATCAATCCATCACTAAAGCACTATAAGATAACTATATGAGATATGGATAAAGAATATCAAAACAATAAACAAAAGTGAGGGATTTAGTGAAAGCATCAATTTATATTAAGATAGAAAAAAGACTCTGAAACCTAAGGTATTATTATTAATTAAGCGTCTTAAATATTTATTTTGCTGAATTTAATTCTCATTTAATTTTGACTCATGAGGTTTTATTTGTCAGTAAACTTGTAAATTAATCATAATAAAAAGATCAAAGAGTGTTAGAACATGCCAGATATTTATTTAATCATCAAGTTTACCTAAATAACTGCACTAATACATTCCAAAATGGTAATTTATTTCTCAAGCAGACAAAATTATAATAAGAATTAAAGAAATCAATCAAATATTAACTTTTAAATATAAACAATTGATATGATTTTTTTCATTCAGTTGCTTAATTTAATATCAAAATCAAAATTTTTATAATTTAAATATCATACCATTTAATATATGTATTGATATTTACTTTTAATTTATAAATAATATTTGTAATAATGTATTTCCTTTCATTAATAAATTCATATATTACTACTACATTTATCTATATATAGTGTGCACTTATCAATATTCTTATGAGTTATTAGATGAATAATAACTATAATATGTTTAACTCATTTCTACTCATATATTTTACTTGTCTTTATTGTTATTATTGTCAAGAATCTATCTAATAACTATATCTATCATATAAATAGGATTATTACTGTTCATTTCTGAGCCATAAAAAATTGGAAGATAACTGTAAAAATTAACGGTTTTAAGTAGTTAGATAACTCGTAAAACTTTATCTGATTAACATAGGGAAATTCTTTAAGAAATTATATGCTATTGAATATACCATGAAACATGCAGAGGTTTCTCGCATTAGTGAATATCGAGGCATTATTTTAAAGCTGTAATAA
>ARYC01001477.1:0-14125 GCA_000711775.1 Oxytricha trifallax | reverse complement strand
AGAAGCATCCTTATCTCTCTAGTAAGCTTTGATTTATAACTTTTTAGGGAAACCTCGAACTGGTATATTTCTAATGAAAGAGAATGCAAAGGTTCACAGAGAGAGAAATTCTCAAACCATTCATTAAGTTAGCAAGAGACTTTATAATGAAGTTTAAAGCCTGATTAAATGAACATAGATGCTGATGCTGGTACAAAGAGAAGAAACATGGGTCCTAGTAAAGGACCAGAGGAAGAAAAGAAAGAGAAGCCGAATCCATTTAAGAGTTCGTTTGATATGTGAAATAATTCATTCATTTAAGTCTAACACTTATTAATAAACATTCATTCTTCCTTTCCTTGCACATATCGTAGTCTAGTCTTTAAACACTCTCTTGCAACTACTCTGTATTAAGTCTACTGTGTCGATTGGTAGATCATGCATTAGGTGATACAGTAAGAGTTTCTGTAGTGAGTCTTAATCTAACTCCAATAGAATTCGATTCCATTAAATTGAGGACTGTAAGGAACGTTATACACAGGAGTTATCTTCAACTCTTCATATGCTTTCTTAGATTCCTTAGTCTTATGAACTGAGAGGTTATCAACAAAAAGGATGATCTCTTGATCGTTGTACTTATCTCTTAGCTTTTGTAAGAACTCTATATACTGCTCTCGCTTAATAGAGCGAGGATGAATAACATAAGTTTCTAAGCCTGAATCTTCACTGATACCAGCCAAAATTGCGTGAGTGACAACCTTAACCTTTTAGTCATACACTTCTATATTATCGTACTTTTTGTACCAAGACTTATTAATAAAGGTGTTGGACTAAACACAGCTTCATCAGCGTGTATGAACTTGATGTTATTATCAATAGACCTTTGCATTTAATCATATATATAGTTTAAAT
Organism: Oxytricha trifallax; assembly: GCA_000711775.1. Classification (NCBI taxonomy): domain Eukaryota; phylum Ciliophora; class Spirotrichea; order Sporadotrichida; family Oxytrichidae; genus Oxytricha; species Oxytricha trifallax. The sequence continues at coordinate 13,234 of ARYC01001477.1, read as the reverse complement.
TATTACTATAAAATGGTAGAGTAAAGTCAATCACTCTCTTCACTCTGTTGACAGTCTTGAAGGTAATACCATTCCTTCAATAAATATTTGCGATAGTCTATGGTGAGATACGCATGTCAGGAAACTTGCGATGAAACATCACAGCTCGCTCGTCAAGTGGGAAATGTGCCCAATACTTAAGAGTCTTAGAATCGCAGAGATATTCAATATGCTGCTAAGAGAACTTTTATTTTCTTACAGGATGTTATCAAGAACCAGAATTGAAATGCTAAACAGCTAACAAGCAGTGATACCTTACAGTCGAAGCACTCTTACACAATAGCTTTGCAATCGCACAATAATTCATCACTGGTTTGAGTTAGTCTATATTAATACTCGCACCATACCTAAGCTTAAGCAGTAAATCTAAATATTTCTCATCATAAATAGACCCCAAAAATCGCTAATTTCTATTTCTCATTTTGCAAACTAGCCTAATTTCTCTACTAACCCTAATAAAACCCCAACTTTACCCTACTAATCAAAGCACTTATAAACCTCACTAAGGGGTTTTAGGGTTTTGACTGTGAGGCCCTATAAAATCTATGCTAAGATTTATAAACGCATTTTTGATTTGTAGGAAATTTTAAGGGGTTAAGGGTTTTTAATATATTTCATGTGGAACTTATAGTAAAATTATTTAATCTAATCATTCAAAATGTATTTTGAAAAGCAATTTAGAAGCTCTGAAGTTTATTTTACTAAACCGTAACACTATCAGCTCTATTGACTTGTTTAGTCTTGTGTTTTACATGATTAGTATTTACGGCTAGTTTTGTCTATATAATTCTTATTTTTTTGTTTAGCATCTTCTTGCACCTTGTAGAATAGAGATCGTTGCTTGTCATTCGTTCTTAATTATTAAATATAATCTTTCTTTTCTTTATATCACTTTTAGATGATTGTTTCTCGCACATATTTTCTTTACTAAAACTTTAATTTTTCATACAAAATTTTAAGCAAGCAAAAATTTACGAACATCTCTGATTTCTTTAGACAGCATTAAAATATTAATTCAAAAATCTTTCTTAGAATAAACATTTTAAGATATACGACTGTAATTTACTCAAAACAAATGAGATATTCCTTATTTAACAATAAAATTGTATTATTATTATTTTAAGGAATATTTATATAACCTACCTGGGCTATTAAATTAGCCTATGTAATTTTAGAAATTAAATATTGAAAATTAACAACAAACAAAAATTACTAGTATTAGATTGTTTTTTAGGGATATATACTGGATAGTTATACGAGTGATTTAAGGAAATATTAGAAAGGTTAATGAAGAAATTGAAATTTGGAAAGTATGAAGATGAACTTAATTTACTAAATACAGAAAGGGCAAATTAAATCTTCGACAGTGACAGAGCTTATACAAAATAAATGAATTTATATAGGTAACAATTTAATTTATAAGATACTTTAGTTTAAAGCTAAACTTTTTTAAAAGACACTTTTAAAAATAAGATCATAATGGTAATCAATTTAATTAATTTATTTCCTAAACTTATTCATATTTAATAATAAATAATAGACAAAGATTACTAACAAAATTTGAGATATCATTAAAGAAAATTATAAAGAGCGCAACTAATAAGTGAGAGTTAAAGTACTTTTTGCCTTTCTCTCAAATAATTGTCATTTAGTGACTATATTTAAGATAAAAAAAATTCAATAAACATAAATTGATAGCAATTTGCTTCGCTAATTAGGTTTTATTTACAATTTCTTTTTTACATTTATGAGATTGATATAGTTTTGATTTGTAAAAGTTACAAAAATTGATTTCAAAAGTTGATCAAGAGTAAAAGCATCTTATTGTCATTCCAGACTTTATCCTGAAAGTGAAGACTTAAGAGGTGCAGTCATTATTCGGATATGTGGAATATACCATATAAATATTAGATAAAACCCCAATGTTGTTATTTACAATTTTTTGTAGACGTATAAAATTAATCAAAATGCAATAACTTGAAAATTAATATGATATAACTCACTTCACAAATTGTCTAATCTCTCTCAAGGACTTGAGCTGCTCTTGCCTCTCCTGGTCCAGGTCCTTGATCTCTGCGCATTCTCCATCCTTTGGTCTGAATTTCGATGCTTCCTTCATCAACGAATCCACGGTGTCCTAGGTGAGGGCTGCCTTGAATCTCTGCAGGAACTGAGTGGGGTGGTGGGAGGAGCTCTGCATCAGCATGGCCAGGTCCTTCTTGAATCTCTTCATGACGCTATCTCTTCTGCCTTTCCTTGCTTATTGACAGGGAACTCTTGTCTCTATCAGCAGCTCGGTTCATGATGTTGTCTACAGTCTCATTATTCTTTATTGGATCTTAGTTAGTGGGAGGCAATCAGAATATCAAGCTTCGGAGAACTTCACATTGGGATTTTTTAAATTGTTGAATTTTACAGTGAGCTTATTGCAGGCGAATTCGAATGATTTTAGCAAGCAACATTAGTCTTGTCGTACCTCGATCGAGAGAGCACAGCCCGAGCTAGCGAGATACAAATATATGAACAGGTAGCTGTTTACCATACAAAGATTATCAGAGGAATACTTTTGCTGATGACGCCAGGTAGTTGGAATATTCAAAATCACTCGACCCTCAGAGTCCTCATAAGTCGGCTCCATGCAGTGAGTGCCCTAATGTATGCGACCTTAAGCCAACGCATGTAGAGTGCTGCCCCCAAACAGGCCAGTTTGACTGTCATAGGCTAGGGTGCCAAGAATCCTGATTTAGAAGGGTTTATGCTGATACACTTTAGCAATAGAGTAGTATAGTTTTCGCTAGGCGCAATGCACTTGAGCTTCGTGCTTTGGCATAAGAGTTTAGTGCCTTTGGCTACTCATGAGTATTCAGGATGCCAACTGGCTTGGTGGCTGAGCCAACGGTATCTGGACAGCAGGCGTTCTTGAGATAATTGCTGGGACTCGCCCCCTGATCACTAATCTTGGGTAATAGGTTACGTTGTGCTCCTTCCCTACATATGGTGTGAACAACTAAGGCTGGAATCTTACCTTAATAGAGGTGCTGAGACATCCGTGGTGGGATCCAAGATATTTCCCATGGTTTGGTAATGTGTCGAATCATCATGAGAGCCTCCAATATGGCGCCCGCCATCTTCCCTCCCCATTTTCACAGTTGCATGCAAGGCCTCGTCCACTAGTGTCGAATAGGAGAGCGTGGAGCGCGTGCCGAGAATGCTACTCACCAAGTGTCAGAGGGCCCCATGACTTCTATTCGCTATCTAAATGTTGCTGATGAGAATGTTTAGGCGCTGTTTGAAAGATGTCTTTGTTAGCAGGGGTCATCAAGCAGCAGATACTCTGAGGGGTCCTCCAGCAGCTATGGGTCGTTTTGCTGGCTGAGCGGGGCGTAAGAATTAAGGAGCAGTAGGTTCATATGTTGGATTCGTGGGGTTGTTAGAGATTCTAAAGTATTATTATAGAGGGGTAGCAATTTATAATAATAAATAGGAGATCTCGTCATTTTGGTAGCTTTAGTAAAATAGCCTCTACTACTACTACTACTACTACTACTACAGGACCCTCTAATAAATTACTAAAGCTACCAAATTTATATAATAATTAAATCTATCTTAATTTATTATTATCGTCACCCAAATCTTATAAATAACAACATTGGGGTTTTATTATTTAACGAATGACAAGCAACGATCTCTATTCTACAAGGTGCAAGAAGATGCTAAACAAAAAAATAAGAATTATATAGACAAAACTAGCCGTAAATACTAATCATGTAAAACACAAGACTAAACAAGTCAATAGAGCTGATAGTGTAACGGTTTAGTAAAATATACTTCAGAGCTTCTATATTGCTTTTCAAAATACATTTTGAATGATTAGATTAAATAATTTTACTATAAGTTTCACATGAAATATATTAAAAACCCCCAACCCCTTAAAATTTCCTACAAATCAAAAATGCGTTTATAAATCTTAGTATAGATTTTATAGGGCCTCACAGTATCGTTTTATTGAGAGATATTATTTTTATAGTTGATGGCATTGATAAATTTAATTATTAAGTTTCATATATCTACTGCCCAAATTATACTGAAAATGAGATAATTTGTACAATCACATCTGCAGTTCAAAATAATAGTGTGAATATTTCTCATTTTGATTTTTAATAAATCACGAGAAAACAGTCCAGAGAAGTTGGTTTAATAGTCAAACAGTGAAGTTTTATATTTTAATAATAGAAAATTTAAACTAGTAACTATTAATTAATTTGATTGTAACTATAATGAATTAGGAAATTTATAATTATCGTTGTCAATTGGAAATTAACAGTATTTTCTTACACAGACAGGTTTACATTTTATAGGCAACTATAAAAGAATAAACAATGTTTATTGATACTTAAACTTGCTTTTTATTTTTCAAATATAAAAATCATTTCTATTTTTTCAATTTATATAATTATTATATTTTTCCATTGAAGAAATGTATTTTTACAAAAATCGAATATTTATGTAGTTAATTATAATTTATAATAAATTTAATAATTTTTGAAAAAGATCTATTCATAATCAATAAATTTTATTTATTTTACATTTATATTATCTTAGACATGGCTATTTATATTTTTCATTTTCAAGAAATATTTTTGTTTTAGCTTTATTTAAAATTTTATTATGATAAATTATAAAGTAAAAACGTTATAATATTTATACAATTTTAAAATGTTTTCATAAGTTGTGGAAATGCATAATTTATATATATGAAGCAAAAAAACTGTAAAATCAGACTTCTTGACGTCATAAATATTAACTGTTTTTTATGCTATGATATTGAACACACAATATATCAACTTGTATGTTATTTAAATTATCACATTCTTATAAAAATTTATTCTAATGAATTTATGATTCAAGAGAAAATCAATAAATTAAATTGAAGATTTTTTTTTATATATTATAGTATATTAGTTTTAATTTCATGGTAGCTTATATAATCTTTGCTATGTCACCCTAAAACTTTTTTAAGCCCACTTTTCCCGATATCGGTTTCTCAAGTTCGAGTAACTATATTAATCTTAGTTTAAAAATAACATTCGAATTGCTTTTATTAATAAAAATAAAGTCAAATTTAAATTATATTTGCATGTTTTTAATGAAAGAAATTGCGAGTATTTTTTATTTCTAATTTGAAAAACAAAACTAATTTATAGTAATATAATGAGCCAGAGATATATTTAGTTCTTTTTGATTTATATATTAAGAATATAAAAATGTAATAATAATTAAAGCTTTAAAATTTTAATAATGATAAAAAATATACAAAGATTTTGAATTTAGTGAAATGATTTAATTTAAAACTAGCTTTTGTTAGAGATACAAATCCAAATGTTGAATTCTTTTCTTAGAAAAACTTATTCATTTGAGAACCAAATTTTCAATTTTTTAAATTCAACCCTAAATCCGACCCAGGCCCAGTTTAGTGTTAATCTATCATGCGTTCACGTCTTAAAAGTGATCTACAATACTCCTTTATCATTTTGTAAATCTTCCTTGAAATTTAAGACCCTAATCTCAAATCAATGAAGGCATTTTTATGTTCTGGAAATTGAATCTTGCTTTTAAAATTGCCATGTCATCTTTCATTTTTCCATTAAAAACTCCAAAATAAGCTTTATAAGTGCAATGATTTTTAGGAATTTTTTTTGGGTTTGGAATTTTTTAATAAGTTTTAATGTGAAATATATAGTAATGTATTTAATTTAATCACTAAAAATTCACTTTTGGATAATGTGCGTAGGTCTGAGTTTATTTTACTTAACCACATCTCTATCTGCTCCATTCAAAACCCCAAAACCCCTCAAGTTGTCTGATTGAGTTTTTTATTGATAAAAGCAGACATTTAGTTTATGCTTTATTAGGATTTTAATAGAGTTTATGGAAGGTATTAGGATTTAAATGTATTGAAATTTAGAGGTTTAAGGTCAGTAAATGACAGTGAGTATATAGATTTGCTGTTTAAGTTTCGTTATGGATGTGAGATTATAGTGAATAACTCAAATATATTTTAAATTAAATCTATAGCAAAGCAGCTTCATAAATCTCGTGCCACTTTCAGTTTCACTGCTTGTTAGCCTTGAATATAAAAAGATAACAACTTCCTTTATAGCCTAAAATACCTTAAAATTTTTAGCCTCATCATATTGATTATCTAATTAATGATAAGACGCTTAAATACTGGGCTTACTTCTCTCTGGCCTAGAGAGCAGTGATGTTTTATCGACAAATTCCTGAGCATCATATCTCTGCTTAATCTATAGCTGACATATATAAAAAGAATGGAATATCTTACAAGAATGTCAAATGCATTAAGAGAATGATTGACTTTAATGTTACATTTTATAAGAGCATAATATAAAGTTCATACACGCTGATGAGGCAGTATTTACATTCAATACCTTTATATTAAAGTCTCGCTTCAAGAGCTAAAATATAGAAGTTTATTATCAAAAGGTTAAGATATAAACTCATGCAATCCTTGGTAAAGTCAGTGAAGATAGTGGCATAGAGAATTTTATTATTCACCCTCGTCCTATAAAGACTGAATAATATGTTAAGTTCTTTTAATAACTCAGAGACAAGTACCCTGACTAAGAGATTATTTTGTTCTTTGATAATTTGTCATTTCATAAAACTAAAGACTCAAGGAAGGAGTATGAAAAACTAAACATAAAACCTGTATTTAATATACCTTATTGTTCTTAGTTCAATGGAATCGAGTTATATTGGGGGCTATTGAAAGGTCATTATAAGAAATTGCTTCTCTACCATAAGATGCATGATTTAAAGATAGATACAATCGATTTTATTAAGAGTCCTGCTAAGAGAGTCAGCGATGATAAATCTAAAGTATGCGCAAGAGAAGGAAGATTTTGTGTAATAAATAAGTTTTAGATTTAAGCGATTGAATAAGTTCACATATTAAATTAACCCATAAAGGGATTTGGCTTCTCTCTCTTTTTTTCCTCTTAAGGATTGCTTGAGCTCAGGTTTCAGAGTTGCAAGAAAACCAAAGAAGAAGTTTCACTCTGGCAACTTATTTGAGAGCTGAAGCTTTGATGGAAGGTAGAGAGTGACATCTGGATCAATCATTGCGTCATCATAGAGGTTTGTTACTGAGATTTCAGGGTAGTTAGGTATCTCGATCATTCTGATTTCAAAGGTCTCACTTAGTAAGGCTTTAAGAATGAGATTTTAGTTCCTTCCTAAGTCAGTAAGAACAATCAGGTGTTGTAGTCAATTGCGAACTGGGTTATCAATTGCGAACTGTGAGTGTCAATTGCGAACTCCAGTGTCAATTGCGAACTTCATTGTCAATTGCGAACTCCAGTGTCAATTGCGAACTGTGGTGTCAATTGCGAACTCCAGTGTCAATTGCGAACTGTGATAACAATTGCGAACTATAATAATAAATTTTAATTTTATATGCGAGAGCTGGCAAAATAAATAAAAAAGCAGGGTCTTAGGGGTGCAGCCCCTAACGGGTCACAAGGGGCAGAGCTCCTTGTTATCGCATTGCGATAATAAGTAATTGCAGGGGTCTAGGGGGCGGCAGCCCCCAGTGGGAGGGGGTTTCGGGGGAGGGCAAACCCTTCCCCGAAAAACCCATTTGACCTCTTTTGTCAGTAAATTGATGTAATTAGTTTAAAATTTAATCGTTAAATATTCATATATTAATAATATTAAATGTCTGTTAGATATAATATTAACGGTCTTATGATTTTTAAAATTATGATAAGTTTCTTCTCCATAGAGCTTCAAATAAATATGATTCTATTTATTCTGGGTTTCCTGGTAATGTATTATATACATGTTTGATATGATATTTGAGGACTGCCCATAATCCTTCAATTAAATTGCTATGTTCCATTGTTCTTTATATTCCATTTTGTGATTAATGAATATGTATTTCATGTCTCATTTCAAGTTCTTTCCAATTTATTGCAATATAGCTTGCCCAACCGTCTGTATGGACAATACTGTCTCCTTCTACATTTTCTCAAATTAAATCCTCTAATGTTTATGTTGTCCTATTCAAGACACTAAATATTTTACATCTTTAGCTTCCTTCTTCTATTAAACCAACTATCCATATTTATCTGTCATATATTGTATCTTCTGGATGACTATACTTTAAGGACCTATGTGTCCATAGCGACTCGTCCATTTGGACACTATCTTTTAATTAAAAGTTTTGTTGTTCTATTAACATTTTATCTTTGATAATATTCCTCAAATTTTGATAAATTTAGCTAATAGACTATCTTGTAGTTCTCAACTGTCAGTGATCAGAAAGGTGTTTTACTGCTTCAGATATATTGATTCCAGAAGGAAATAAATTGAAAATAACTTCGTCAAGAATTTCTAATGACATATTTGAAGGACAGTATAAATTAAGTCCTTATCTTATAGACTTTCTTGATCTGCATTTATAGATATCACATTCATATATTACTCCAGTTCGCAATTGACTACAACACCCGAACAATCCAACTATATTGGATTTATTAATCTAACTTATAAACTTACCTTGCTATACCAAATATCTATACAGGTCCTCTTTACTTCGGAATTTCCCTATTAAATCTTGAGATTTAATTCTCTTCATTGCATCATTCATAGACTCCATCTTGCTTCCAGTTTTTATAAATGTTTATGAAATTTAAAATTATGGATATCTTTTCTGAACTTACTATTAAATAGGGAGATCAAACTGGTGGTCCATCTTAATCACATATATAGATAAAGAAGGCGGATCTTTTCTTTAAGTTTCAGAGTTTGACTTCCATTTTTATCAAACTTTATCCATTAAATTGCTCCTAATTATAATTAATTTATTTAGGTGATGCTCCTAATTTATTTAAAACTTAATTAGGAGGTTAAATCAAAGATCAAAACCGTATTAGGTGGTACATTAAAAAAATTTTAAATGTTAATTTTGCCCTCAAAATTATGCGAAAACAAATTTAGGAGGACCACCCAACTTTACAAAGCACATTTAGGTGCATTTTAATGTATAAAATGGATGAATTAGTATTTAAATATCTGAAAATTTTAGAAATATAAAACTAATGTCACGAACTCTGTTCTTATCAAACCTCTCTTTGAGGATTCGCTCTTACTAGTGCATAATTGTAGGAATTATTACAGCTTATATAATAATTAATAGTATTTATAAAATGAGCGGTAACTTACTTAGGGGTAATGGCCTCCTGGCGGGGTATATAATGTTTTTAAAAAATATCATCATATAAATAAAATGACAATAAAATGAAAATTACTTATTATTACTAAATAAATATGTCCTTTAGAACATTGATGAATTTTTTAAGAAGTAATAAAGGCCTTATTTTAAGTTTTACTCTAATTATCAAGTAAAATAATAGAAAATTTAAATTATATCAAACAGAAAAGAATTTTATTTATTCACAGATTTCAAATGATATTAAGCATTTATAATTGTCTGTTTAATTTAAATTTTCTCTTACTTTACAAGATAATTAAAGTAACACTATAAATAAGGCCTTTATTACTTCTTAAAAAATTCATTCATGTTCTTAAGGACCGTAATAATAAGTAATTTTAATTTAATTGTAATTTTTTTTAAATTATCTGCCCCTGCCATGAGCCCATTACCCTTACTTAGAAAAGCGGAATTGCTTGGCGTTAGCCAGCAAAAACTTTCTTTCATGAAGCAGAAGGAAATTGAGACTTGTGATGTCTGTATTTAATATGAACCTAAAATTCTCTTACCTTAGGTCTCAGACTTTGAATAGCAATTCAATTATTAATTAGAGATGCAGAGTTAAGAGATTGTGTGGAGGAAGGTCCCAATAAAAATGGTTGAAGTGGAGGAAGAGATTAAAGAATAAAGGCAGAGCATGTTTGTGAAGTATGTGAAAAGGACTTCACCTATGTATCTGCTCTCAAACGTCATATTTTAAAGTAGCACTCAAACAAAACCAAGCATTATCTAAACCTCGATAAGATTGATGGAAAATACTTTTGCCCTTACTGTAATAAACATTATAATCACACAAAAGATCTAAAAATTAACCTTGAAAAACACCATGGCAAGAAGTTTGAAGTTTTAGATCCTGAGACCGGTGAGGTCTTCTTTTAAAAAAAAGAAAACTAAGAGACCCTTTAGAGTCAATAGAGAGAATAAGCTCATCAAAGCAGTGAGAAAGCTTCCTGCCTCTGAAATATTAAAAATCACTTTCAAGATACATGCTCTCAAGCTTCCAATATTAAATAGAAATGAAATAACTTATTGCAAAGAAAGTTATCTTATTCTTGAGGAAATATTTGAGAAAAAAGTCATAACTAATAAGCAATTTGCTTTCAAGATTTATCCATTCAATTACTTTAAATGTGTTGACAAGTATCAAATGGAGATTTTCAATAAGTATAAAGGCTCTTACTAAAGCAAGGGATAGACAGAGCAGATTTATAATTAATCTTGAGGCAATTCTCCTTGCTTAAAATCATATAGCTTTACGCCTCCCTTTATACTAAATAACATTAAGAGACTATATTCAAGACTTAAGGCGTCCAAAGTAACTACCATTTATTATAACAAATGTCTGCATAGATATTGAGGAGCTGCATACTTTAGGATACGTGCACAGAGATATAAAGCCTGAAGACATTATGCTTGATTTTCACCACTCATAGTGGTAATAATATACTTCAATAGATCGTAGATAGTTGAGGCTTCAGGACTGGCCAACGTTCGTGGCACTCCTGGAACTTTTTTCAGAGAAAGAAGACTCAAAACCCCAAAACCCCTTAGTGAGGTTTATAAGTGCTTTGATTTGTAGGGTATAGTTGGGGTCTTATTGGGGTTAGTAGAAAGTGCAGGTTTTATGTGAATTTTAGGTATATTTAATAATTATTATGCGATTTAACTCAAACAAATTTTATCTGCTTGTCTTTATTGTATCTCTTGAATCTTGCTCTCTATAGTGGTTCGAGTATATCGTCTAAGGATTATCTTGGATATGATGGTGCTCTTACAATTATCATGTCTACAATCTGTTTGATTTCTTTGCAGATATCGTCCTGATTTATATGCTTACTCGCTAAACTTATTGATTATTTCTCTTATTTGGTACCATAGTAAGACATGCATTCCATGTCACTCTCTAAAATTATAGCAGCTACTGCCCATGCATCCCACTAAACTGATCCATTCGTCCACTTTTCTCTTATTGGGAAGTAGCCAGGCGTGCCAAGAACCTTTGCTAAAGTTACTATCTCTTATCTTAAGGCTCTATTGAAATCGATAACTACGACTTCTAAAGGGCAGATGTTCAGCATTACATTTTCAGGTTTCAAATCTCTGTGAACATATCCGAGTTCATGCAACTCCTTGACACCCTATATCATATCTGATAGTATGTCATTCAAATCATCTGGGTATCTGTTATGATATAAATAATCTTTCAGAGTCATTTCATATTTCTTAAGTCTCAGTGCGATAAAACCATAGCTTAAATTAACACCATCTAGCTTAAGCAAGTTCTTGCAATCTTTTCTCTATGCCTCTCTAAGAATCATATATTCGTTAGCAAACTCATTTTAGTATTGCTCGTTCTTAAGGAGATAGCTGAAAGGGTACACCTTGTATGCATACTCATCGACCACTATAAGCTTTGCTTTGTTAGGAACACTTATATTCAAGTAATTCTCGATACAACCACTTAGATTAATTGCATTCAATGCAGGAATGCTCATAGCTTTTGCTTGGAAGCATGCTAGAATTGTATTGCCTGCAGGTTGGTTCATCGATTCTTATCTTTTCTGTCTCTTGAGCTTCTCCTGTAACTCTCTTTAAGATTCGAGAGTATTTTATTTTCTTTAGCTGGCACAAGTTTTTGTGTCTCTTAATCTTAAATCAAGAATTCACTGAGGTGATGCTTTTGCATGTGCTTCTTAACTTTTGCAGAGTGAGTATTAGACTTATTACAAGTTGTGCATTAGTACCTTCCATCCACTTTTTCGTGCTTGAAATATATCTTGGCTTTGCCAGAGTGTACCTCTTTATGGTGTCTCTTCAAGCTTTGTTCTGTTGAGAAATGATTCTAACAGTCTCACATATAAATGTTTTTATCTTTTCGATTGGTTGCTGTTTTTTTAGCTCTTCAACATAATCAATTTAAGTTTAAACCCCTATCTCTGCGCTCTCCCTCTGGTTTAATACTTCTATGATAAAAACCTTTGCTTCAAATTCAAGAGCTCTTAGCTCTACCTGCCTCTCAACATAAATGATTTCAGGCTTTTTAGTGGAGCCAAAGTTGAGCATTGATTGACCTGCTCCTAAAAGATCCGCTCTACGATTTAAGTTGACCGCCATGTTTAAATTCAAATTTAAATTTCTATTATAAAGCTCTTAAAGCCTCTATAGCTATATCTGGACTATATAGGAGTTGTTACAGCATTAATGATGGTTTTATCTCAGCTCTAATACTTCATATTTATACTCAGTTTATAAGTATAATTTTTGTAATTTTACTCTCAATAATTTTGATTCTGGTGCCAACTCAGATAAAGTTCAGGTTGGTACTGGTACTAATTAGTTTTGAACCAGATTGGAACTTTTCCATTAAATCTCACTGGATTAAATCTAGGTACTAATTAAGTTTTGGTACTATTAAATGTACCAATTAAATTTTAACGAATTTAGTACCGGTACTAATCAAATTTAAACAAATTTAGTACTAATTTAATGGAACTAAATTGATTAAAATGGAGCTCCATTTCTGAAGTTTGTTACAGCTTCTGCCAGCTTTCTCCACGTATCCTTACCAGGTTGACCTCCTATGAGATGGCCATATTTAATACTAAGATTTTTAACAGTAGGATCCAGAACTCTATATATTAAAATTTGAAATTCAATAACAAGAGAAGGAACAAGGATGGATCTATAAGTACTGCAATGAAGAGGGTTGAAGCTTAAGAAATGATCTCAAGATTTAGAAGCAAGGAAGATCTCTATCGATACCTTACTCAGCATGGTAAGCATTTGACATATACTTAATCATTAACTATAGTGGGTTTATTCCTTCCAACGATGGAAGGTACCAAAATCTCATTTCTAAGAGCGATACTCTGTGATGAGAAGAAAGCCTTCAAAAACAAT